>CM050166.1:109939434-110146934 GCA_027410445.1 Discoglossus pictus | reverse complement strand
CAACATTATCCACTGTTTTAGGTATATTTGAATTGAATGATGTATTATTTATTTGCCCCATCTGTAAAAAGGATACAAGGAACTGTAATAGAATAAATGAATATTGGTATGATAGCATTATTTACCAATGCAATTCATATTATTCCAACGTACAATATAAATATAAAGCAATCTGTTCAAAACCAATGCATTAAGAACACACAATAAATACCAGTAAATCACAGACGTAATGCACATTTTTGTTCAATGTGAAATGCTCTTACCACAGGAACACAGTGTACATAGTTTGAAATAATGAAATATTTGATGGATTGCCATTACAGAGTCACAAAATATCAAGGCTAGAGTTCCACATGAAGCAATGTGTGGGAGGCAGTACAGTGTATACTCAAAAAACCAAACATACTTTCCATTTTATATAAAAGTAAAAAGAATACCGGTAATATTTTGATATTTAGGATTTATAAAATATAATATGACTGGTATTTTAAATCTGAGCTGTTATCACCTATCTACCAAGATATAAAATACATTTTCCTGATTACCTTAATGAACCAACAATAAGTCTCTTACATACAGTTAAATATTAATGTTACATTGTTTATGTGTGTGTTTAGTTAAATGGTATAAAATGGTATATTGCAATTAAGCTACCAGCTTCTTTGTCTTTTATCTAAGTATAGTATTTTCTTAGTTCTATCCCAAGGGCATATGGCATCCATCTGTGAGGTGCTTTGGGATGGAAAAGTTTGGAAACCCTTGGTGTGGATCTGGGGCAAGTACCCACCAATGGTAGTAGATATGAATGCCTTCCAAAAACAGTTTTGAGGCCCTGACCTTTTTAGTTTATAGGATTCCCTTTTTATGTTACAATCCCCAACTATTGGGTTGTGAGCAGAGGCCTCCTTAAGTCACAAAGGGCCTGGAAGACCAGTGGGAGAGGTCTCGGAGGCGGAAGCACAAATCCCTTTAACAGACAGAAAAATACATTTAGATGCTTCCTTAATTTGGGTGGGAAATGGAAAGGTCCTCTTCATGCTTGACTGACTTTTTTTTCCTTTGGTCATAGTCCTGTGAAGATCGTGACTAAAGACCCAACCAATGTGGGGGAGCCTGAAGAGCATTCTAAGACCCTGTGTGCACTGATCAAGTAAGTATGGTGAATATATGTAAGAAAATTGTAGTTATGCAGACTCATCAAGCAATACTTTTTCTTGATATTGTGAAAAGTTTTGTATGTTCCTACTGAAAATTATTGCAAATGTTATGGGAAACATGTTGTATTGTGAAATCTGGAAAAGCTGTTGCTGCAAAAAGGCATTGAAAAGTTTAGTGAATCTGCCCCCATATCTGTTACGATCATCATTAATGTTTAATTGAAGGACGCTTTTACAATCCTTTAGATTGTAAGTTTGTGAGTTTTCAATCTTGCAAGGTGCTTTGGGGAAAGCCCTATGGATGCTGGATTCAATGACAGGGTCCTCCATCCTTAGCAACATATTAATATGCTAATTTATTTTTTGTCTTGATTGTAACCCATGTATAGCGCTATGGAATATGTTGGTGCATTACAAATAAATGATAATAATAATAATATAGTACTATTGTATGGTATAGTTAGAAACAATAGGCAGTAAAAATTACTTTATCATTTAATAGTTATTTAAAATGCATTTTCCTACAGCAAACTTACACTAAAAAATGCAAATTTTACCCATTATTTGGCTTTTCCAATTCACAATTTAAGGACTATCTAATATCTCTTGCTAATAGCAGTTCGTTGACAATACTCACCGATTATGCTTCGGTGCTCTGTAGCTATTGTCAATAATCCTTCATTAGCAATACATACAGTGCCTTGCAAAAGTATTCACCCCCTTGATTTTTTACCTATTTTGTTACATTACAGCCTTAAGTTCAATGTTTTGTTAATCTGAATTTTATGTGATGGATCAGAACACAATAGTCCAAGTTGGTGAAATGAAATGAGAAAAATATATACATAAAGCTATTTTTTTGAAATAGAAAACAGAAAATTGGCATGTGCATATGTATTCACCCCCTTTGTTATGAAGCCCCAAGAAAGCTCTGGTGCAACCAATTACCTTCAGAAGTCACATAATTAGTGAAATTATGTCCTCCTGTGTGCAATCTAAGTGTTACATGATCTGCCATTACATATACACACCTTTTTTGAAAGGCCCCAGAGGCTGCAACACCTAAGCAAGAGGCACCACTAACCAAACACTGTCATGAAGAACAAGGAACTCTCCAAACATGTAAGGGACAATGTTGCTGAGAAGTACAAGTCAGGGTTAGGGTTAGGTTATAAAAAAAACATCTAAATCTTTGATGATCCCCAGGAGCACCAGCAAATCTACCATAACCAAATGGAAAGAACCTGGCACAACAGCAAACCTGCCAAGAAACGGCCTCTCACCAAAACTCACATACCGGACAAGGAGGGCATTAATAAGAGAGGCAGCACAGAGACCTAAGGTAACCCTGGAGGACCTGCAGAGTTCCACAGCACAGACTGGAGTATATCTACATAGGACGACAATAAGCCCATTTTCCGTCCTTTCTAATTTTGTACCTCGTACGTTCCTGGGTAAAAGTATGTGGCTGGCGGTGTTTTGCACAGTGGCCAGAAGAAAGACATTACTTTCAGCAAAAAACAAAATGGCACGTTTTTGAATTTCCGAAAAGCCATGTGGGAGACTCCCAAAATGTATGGAGGAAGGTGTTCTGGTTAATGAGACTAAAATTTAACTTTTCGGCCATCAAAGAAAACGCTATGTCTGGCGCAACCCCAACACATCACATTACCCAAAGAACACCACATGGTGGTGGCAGCATCATGCTGTGGGATGTTATTAAGCAGCTGGGTCTGGGAAACTGGTCAGAGTTGAGAGAAAGATGGATGGTGCTAAATACAGCGATATTCTTGAGCAAAACCTGTACCACTCTGTGCGTGATTTGAGGCTAGGACGGAGGTTCACCTTCCAGCAGGACAATGACCCCAAACACACTGCTAAAGCAACACTTGAGTGGTTTAAGGGGAAAAATGTAAATGTGTTGGAATGGCCTAGTCAAAGCCCAGACCTCAATCCAATAGAAAAACTGTGGTCAGACTTAACGATTGCTGCTCACAAGCGCAAACCATCCAACTTGAAGGAGATGGAGCAGTTTTGCAAGGAGGAAGCGGCAAAAGTCCCAATAATAAGATGTGGCAAGCTAATAGAGACTTATCCAAAGCGACTTGGAGCTGTGATTGCCGCAAAAGGTGGCTCTACAAAGTATTGACTTTAGGGGGGTGAATAGTTATGCACATTGACTTTTTCTGTTATTGTGTCCTATTTGAAGATCTTTTTTTTTTTTTTTATTGTGAAGCAAACAACAAAGTTGTGGGCATGTTCTGGAAATTAAATGATGCAAATCCTCACAAAATCCATGTTAATTCCAGGTTGTGAGGGAACAAAACATGAAAATGCCAAGGGGGTGAATACTTTTGCAAGGCACTATATCAGACTGTCCATCGTAGGTGGACCAGAAAGGTAGGTAATAACCGGCAAACATTGTAACTTTACTGAAACGAATTCATATTTAATAACATTCAATTGCTAACATATTTGTTATCACATGTACCGTATATACTCGAGTATAAGCAGAGTTTTTCAGCCCTTTTTTAAGGCTAAAAAGGGCCCCCTCGGCTTATACTCGAGTCACTCCCCCTAGTGTCTCTCTACCCCCCCTCCCATGTCTCTCTACCCCCCTGTGTCTCTCTAACCCCCCCATTTCTCTCTACCCCCCCCGTGTCTCTCTAACCCCCCCGTGTCTCTCTAACCCCCCGTGTCTCTCTAACCCCCCGTGTCTCTCTACCCCCCTGTGTCTCTTTCCCTCCCCCCTCCTCTTCCTCAACCCCCCTCATCTTCATCAACCCCCTCCTCAACCCCCACCCGGTATATGCTAATGACGCGCCGCGCATGTGACGTCACATGCGTGCCGGGGTCAAGACGGAGCAGAGGCTGGAGAAGAAGTAGGTAAGTGAGGGGGAGGTATTTAGAGGGGAGAAAGTGAGGAGGGGGTTGATGGGGAGGAGGGGGGTTGAGGTTGAGGGGGTGAGGAGGAGGTTGATGAGGAGGAGGGAGGTTGAGGAGGGGGATGAGGATGGGGGTTGAGGAGGGGGGTGAGGATGGGGGATTGAGGAGGGGGCTGATGAGGAGGAGGGAGGTTGAGGAGGGGGGTTGAGGTTGAGGGGGGGTGAGGAGGGGGTTGATGAGGAGGAGAGAGGTTGAGTTTGAGGAGGGGGGTTGAGGTTGAGGGGGGGTGAGGAGGGGGATGAGGATGGGGGGTTGAGGAGGGGGTTGATGAGGAGGAGGGGGGTTGAGGAGGGGGTTGAGGTTGAGGGGGGTCAGGAGGGGCAGGATAAGGGGGTTGAGGTTGAGGATGGGGGGGTTGAGGGGGGAGGATGAGGATGGGGGTTGAGGGGGGAGGATGAGGATGGGGGGGTTGAGGAGTGAAGATGAGGAGGGAGGTTGAGGAGGGTGTTGAGGATGAGGAGGGAGGTTGAGGAGGGGGTTGAGGATGGGGGGTTGAGGATGAGGGGGTTGAGGATAAGGAGGGAGAATGAGGATGAGGAGGGAGGTTGAGGATGAGGAGGGAGGTTGAGGATGAGGAGGGAGGTTGAGGATGAGGAGGGAGATTGAGGATGAGGAGTGGGGTTGAGAAGGGAGGTTTGGGGGGGTTGATGAGGAGGAGGGAGGTTGAGGAGGGGGATGAGGATGGGGGGTTGAGGATGGGGGGTGAGGATGGGGGTTTGAGGAGGGGGCTGATGAGGAGGAGGGAGGTTGAGGAGGGGGGTGAGGAGGGGGTTGATGAGGAGGAGGGAGGTTGAGTTTGAGGAGGGGGGTTGAGGTTGAGGGGGGGTGAGGAGGGGGATGAGGATGGGGGGTTGAGGATGGGGGGTTGAGGAGGGGGTTGATGAGGAGGAGGGGGGTTGATGTTGGGGGGGTGAGGAGGGGGTTGATGAGGAGGAGGGAGGTTGAGGTTGAGGAGGGGGTTGAGGTTGAGGGGGGGCAGGAGGGGCAGGATGGGGGGTTGAGGATGAGGATGGGGGGGTTGAGGAGGGGGGTTGAGGATGGGGGGTTGAGGAGAGTGTTGATGTTGAGGAGGGGGGTTGAGGTTGAGGGGGTTGAGGATGGGGGGGTTGAGGGGGGAGGATGAGGATGGGGGGTTGAGGGGGGAGGATGAGGATGGGGGGGTTGAGGAGTGAGGTTGAGGGGGGGTTGAGGAGGGAGGATGAGGAGGGAGGTTGAGGAGGGGGTTGAGGATGAGGAGGGAGGTTGAGGAGGGGGTTGAGGATGAGGAGGAAGGTTGAGGTTATGGAGGGGGGTTGAGGTTGAAGAGGGGGTTGAGGATGGGGGGTTGAGGATGAGGGGGTTGAGGATAAGGAGGGAGGTTGAGGATGAGGAGGGAGGTTGAGGATGAGGAGGGAGGTTGAGGATGAGGAGGGAGGTTGAGGATGAGGAGGGAGGTTGAGAAGGGAGGTTTGGGGGGGTTGAGGAGGGGGGTGATGAGGAGGAGGGAGGTTAAGGAGGGGGGTTGAGGTTGAGGGGGGGTGAGGAGAGGGTTGATGAGGAGGAGGGAGGTTGAGTTTGAGGAGGGGGGTTGAGGTTGAGGCGGGGGTGAGGAGGGGGATGAGGATGGGGGGTTGAGGAGGGGGTTGATGAGGAGGAGGGGGGTTGATGTTGGGGGGGTGAGGAGGGGGTTGATGAGGAGGAGGGAGGTTGAGGTTGAGGAGGGGGTTGAGGTTGAGGGGGGTCAGGAGGGGCAGGATGGGGGGTTGAGGATGAGGATGGGGGGGTTGAGGAGGGGGGTTGAGGATGGGGGGTTGAGGAGAGTGTTGATGTTGAGGAGGGGGGTTGAGGTTGAGGGGGTTGAGGATGGGGGGGTTGAGGGGGAGGATGAGGATGGGGGGTTGAGGGGGGAGGATGATGATGGGGGGTTGAGGGGGGAGGATGATGATGGGGGGTTGAGGAGTGAGGTTGAGGAGGGGTTGAGGAGGGAGGATGAGGAGGGAGGTTGAGGAGGGGGTTGAGGATGAGGAGGGAGGTTGAGGAGGGGGTTGAGGATGAGGAGGAAGGTTGAGGTTATGGAGGGGGGTTGAGGTTGAGGAGGGGGTTGAGGATGAGGGGGTTGAGGATAAGGAGGGAGGATGAGGATGAGGAGGGAGGTTGAGGATGAGGAGGGAGGTTGAGGATGAGGAGTGGGGTTGAGAAGGGAGGTTTGAGAATGAAGAGGGGGGTTGAGGAGGGTGATAAGGGAGGGGGGAAGAGACACAGGGAAGGGAGAGGGGAGAAGAGACACGGGTGAGAGAGGGGGGACACAGGGGGCAGCACATTTCCCACCTTCGGCTTATACTCGAGTCACTCATTTTACCCAGTATTTTGTGGTAAAATAGGTGCCTCGGATTATACTCGGGTCGGCTTATACTCGAGTATATACGGTAGTTTAAATTATACCATAATTGGAAGGCTCGCTGTGTCACTTTAAGTGTTCTGACCAAATTAATAAAAACAAAATAATTTATTTCTAAGAACAAAGAGTTTCTCTGATGATTTAGATAAATAGTTATGCTTATAATATAGCTTTTTATGATAAATAATACAAAAAATATACCCTTGATATTTTTTATAGATTGAATAGAAATATAGGATTCTAGAGCAAAAATAATGTCTTACTATTTCCTTATCTATATAAAACTTTAGACCATATTCAATCATCACCTTTCTCTAGTGTATATTTTTCCCATTGCTGTTATTATGTCAGTTGTGGTAGCTCTGCTGTGAGTCTATTCAATGGAATTAACACACAATGACGCTCTTATTGGGGTTTCCTGAGTGTAACATATTCCAGCACCTTAGATTGATAAAGACGGTAAATATCACAATAATCATTGTATACGATTAATACTATTTAATCCTTTTGATAGAAAACAGTTTATACAATTTGTTAGATTTTTGAATGGTAAAATCTATTCGGAATGTATTGATTGTTATCTGCTTTGGTTATTGCAGTCTATACACTTTAAAGGTGTTTCACTTATCTATTAATATTGGAGATTCATATTTATGGCATCCTTTGAAGAACTAGATTTATTAAAAGGGAAAATAATTATGTAAGGAAAACATAATAAACTTATTAAAGGGCCAGTTATTTTTTTTAATAGGCGCCTTTTTCACAGAAAAATTGATAAAAAATTGATAAAAAATGAAATCTCTGTTTACATGTTTCACTGACAAGACCCCAGACAGATTCACAGCAACAGCTCCCTGCAGTGAGCAAGAGCAGAAAGAGAGTTTACCCTTCACAAATTCATCTGTGCAGAGAAAGGAATACCCCAAAAAATGACAGTTGGGGGTTAACATGTCCTGCAGCATTCCTTAAGTGCAGGGAGAAATTGTTAATCTATCTGCTCACAGAGCCTTCACTGCTCTGTGTCAGCAGATGTTGTTAATCATTAAACAATCAGGAGTGTGTTTGTAAACAGACCTAAGACCTTCGATTTTTTGCTGTCAATAGTGTAATTAAAACATTTGATAATTTTAACATACAATCTTGTGCCCTATCACACCATGAAGAGCACTTATAGGGATGTAAATTGCCCTTTAGCTGTTGAATACTGATGCCACCATTATTTGTAGGATGAAATCATTAGTATTAAGCAATGAATAGAGCAGAATTATTCTCTCCGTTCAAGGTCCCTCTCCACTTATAGAAAGAGATAAACAAACAAACAATCATTGCTTCAACTATACTATAGTATACTATATGCATTATAATGTTAATTTAAAGGTTGTAATTATTTTTTATCATCTAAAATATTCAAAGATGTTGATTTTTGCTGATTACTTTATCTTCTTTTCAGCTGTATCTGGCTAGATCAGTGGTGGGCAAGAGGGGCCACATACATGCCTGGATTTGATGATAGCCCGGCTGCTCACAGGTGAGACAATCACTTCTTCAGTCATGCTGATTAACTCACCTGTGCACAGAAGGGAAATCTTCAAATCAAGGCATGTATGCGGCCCTCCAGGACCGAACTTGCCCACCCCTGGGTTAGATCACTAAACTAGACTTGGGTGTTGTCTGTTTTTGCAGCAGCACATCATTCTCAGTATTCACAAAGTTACCGACCATGTTTACTATTAGGCAATCTAGGCAGCTGCCTAGGAACATCTCATCCATAGAGACTCCTGTCTGGCTTATCATATACAGTATATAGGCATGCAATCAATCTCCATGTTTCACCTTCTATGCATAGCAAACATGGATACCCACTCACGGGCTGCACCAGGTGATTTGTAAAAGCTTCTTAGGCAGGATTATGTTTAAGGATAGGGGTGCAAAAAGCTAAGCATGTGGTATTGGTCAAAAAGATTTAGATAAGAGGAGGGACTGTCAGACAGGTGTGCCTCTAAAGCAAAAACATAAATCTGATCCATTACCATTGGAAGTCTTAGCAGTGGGGTTGTATTAAGGTGATCTGTATTTAAAACCTAAAAAGCAGTTACAATTTTGCAAGCATATGATGGAGAAATGGCTATTTCCATAATTGTAAATAACAGTGAAAATTATTATACCTCTTAGCTATCCTATTATAGCATTATAATATATGGCCAGTATATAGGTCACCATATACTGTAATTAGTGCAAAATATTGTTCCTTACACCTACACCTTTGTAATTACATTTCACAGTTGTGTAGTGATAATTTGCAAATACTGCAACTTTGAACTATAAAAGTGGGTAGAGGGTTAATAAAAATCAAACAACTTAATTACTATAATTAAGATGACACGCCTTAATTACTAGAATTAAGATGACACAACCTCATTAGTAGAATTAAGATGACACAACCTAATTACTAGAATTAGGCTGATACTATAGGGTTACATTAGCTTTCTTGGCACCTCAGAGTCAACATCAGCCAATGTAGCTTTGTGCTTCAGCAGAATATATTACTTGGGCTGTATCAGTAAGAAAACCTGTCTAATTTCTATGGAAATTGAGACATTTTTCTTACTAATAGGAGACCTACTAACTTGTTGAATACAACACACTGATTACTACACTCTTATTAACCTCTTCTAGCAAAGTCTTTAATAATTAGAAAAGTGAATGGGGTACCAGTCAGTAAGGTAGTGACAAGAGGCTAAAAACAAAGATTTTGTTAAAGTTTGTTAAACCTTAATCTAAAATAAAATTTTAAAAGAACTGTACTTTGCTAATAGTGTATTCCTGACCATAATGTACTTTTAAACATCATTGCAATGAGATTAAATGTTTCCTTACGCCTATTCTTTAAAATTATAGTCGCACAAAATGCACATTACAATGTTTACAGTGGATACTGCCAAAAAATGAAAGAATACAAATTGTCAATTTTTCTAAACAGTCTACTCTTAGGTTGGTAGCATGTGAATAAATTGAAAGTATTATTTCAGTTTGGTCTTTACCAAAATAGGTACATTTTTATAGTTCTCTTTCTAGAAAAAGACACCTTTCTTTCAAGTCTATTTCTCATGCACCAAAACAAATCTCCTCAAAACACTTTTATTTTCATGTTCCTGTGCAAAATGCTGCTCACTCACCTTATGATATTTTCAAATATAAATGTAAGCACTTCCAGCATTCTTGAAGTATCTAATTCTCTTACCTTTCAATGAATAGAAGACCTTATGGTGCCAACATAACCACAGTAGTTGCAAGCAGATCTCACACAGGTAAAAGTAGGAGGAAGACAGCATTGATGCTCAATGAGAATGCTGCTGGCATACAGCATGGATTCAGTGCAGACTCACACACATGTACATAATGATAAAGAGATAGCTGATCCAGGACTATTTCCCATATTCTACTGACAGGTACAGAAGCTGCAGAAGGATCATCCCTCCAACAGTGAGTATGGGCTCCTTAAGGCAATTACATTCATATTCCATGACAGTATCTCTTATAAATGTGAGGAATTGATAACAGGATTGATCTCAGGAGACTGACAGGGTCTTCTGATTCCTCCCCCTCCCCCTTCTCCTCTTTGACAGCTACTGCCAGAAGCTGCTAAAATGGAATAACATAATCCAATTCACTATATTTTGAAATTCTGAAATTAGATGCAGTTTTATTTTTCTGTAACATTTAATTGTTTTCTATTGCCATGTACATTTGACATTACTTTTCTAGTGTAGACTTTTACAATGCCCTATATTTTTGCATTGACCTGTGTTAAATATTTTTTTTTCAGTGTTTTTCTAAATGTTTGCAGAGTTGTCATAATTGGAGCAATAGTAATATAGTACACTTTTCTGAGGGTAATTGCTCTGTATAAATTGTATTTTAATAGCTTTTTATCAGATGTCAGAAAATTCTGGTTACAGTGTCTGACTACATAGAGATAATTGTGTGTGTGGCCACTATGTTCATCTATATACACTGTACAGATTATATATATATATATATATATATATATATATATATATATATATATATATATATATATATATATATATGTTCAGAAAGAAGTACCGTACTTGTTTAAATTTTAAATTAAATATGCAAAACATTCATTACTTATATAATGTATTGAACTCTCAGTTTTGCTTTAACTCTGTCTGATAATTAGCCCCTATAGAAAACAGAGGAAGTGGGGTATTGAATTATCCCCACTTTGATAAATATATCTTTTGGTCTTTGACTTCATAGAAATAGTCTTATATTGACTTTCTCACTTGTACACAGTCAAGGGAATCCTGTAATCCTGGCCTTTGCATGACTAATGCACTGTTTGCTATCCTAATCCAGGGTTATCTCTTCCCAGTGCACCCTTATAGTTGGCACCTCTATTACCACTGTGTGTCTCCATGATCTAGATACTGTGGTCATTAATTAAGGATTCACCAGTAGTAAAGTATTAGTATTTGACAGTTTGCTGGCTTCCACCTCCCCTTTTGGATCAAGCTCCTCCCATCTTTTCAAACAGTGGTAAATTTGCAGAAGACTTTCCTTCAGCTGCCTTGGAAATGTGCACAGTCAGCAAAAATTGATGTAGCTTTAGCTTAAAGATCATGGATTCAGAGGTTATTTTCAGTCTTTCTCACAAAAGGTCAACTCTTTTAATCACAAAAAACTGAGCATTTTATTTATGCTTATTTTCACTATTTAAACTTTATGGATGCTGAACTATCACATAGTCCTTTTAAATAAAGCTATGGGTGATCAGTGTCATGACTGTTGACTTACAAAAAAAAGCATTCCTATACACGTTTCTAATTTATTAACAATGAGTAAATTAATTGACAATGAGTAAAGAACAGCTAATTGCAAAGGACAACCAGAATGATAGAAAACAGTATTTTATCTCACCCTGTAGTATTTTGCTTCTCTCTATAGAATACACAACAACAAAATTAGAGGTGCTCAATCTGAGAACGGACAATACCTGAAGTAGGTTTGTCCTATAGGTCTGGTTACCTACTCAGAGAGCAACCTCTTTTAGCTCACTTGTGCCCTCCACAGGGAGAAATCTCCTGTAGTATATCAGTCTGGTCTCGCTCAAAAGAGTGACCCAGCCCCAAAATACCAGGCAATTCTATCCTGAACAAGCGAAACAGCAAACACCAGACGCGTTTGGGACATTAGAAATAGGCTGTATGTGCGAAGGCAAACCGTTGGTTTATTTGTGTAAAGCAAAGCGCTACTGTAGATGCGCAATGTTGTTAGTGGCAAGTTAGAATTGTAAAATAGCGTCATTTGTTTATGTGCTATGCGGTTCGCGAGCAATTGCCGTCCTTTGTAATAGTGTATTTTGTGCCTCGTACGTTCCTGGGTGAACATGTTACGCGGTTGGTGGTGATTTGCGCAGTCCAGGGTCATGTAGCCTCGTTTTCATTTTTTCTTCTTGCTTAGCCGATTTTCGAGTGGCGAAATTCAGCAAAATCTACTTAAATTCGCGTTTCACCTCACTTCCAGATGTCCTGGCTGTTCCCCCGTGCTATGTGTGATGTTTTTGTTGTATTTTTTTTTTGTGTGTGTGTTTTGTGTTTTTTGCTTTGCACAGTTCGGTTGTTAACTTCGTATTTTTCCTATCTCATTTTTTTTTTTCTAAGTCCCGTGTTTGGTAATTTTTTATTTCTAAGTCCCGCGTTCGTCAACTGCTTGCAGCCTAAGGCGTCCTGCGTTTCCTAAATGTTTGGAGGCTAAGTCCCGCGTGTTTCATTGCCTCCACTGCTCGACTCGCTTCATGAGTCTTGCAGGCAATGAGCGCCTTTGGCGCTCATCGCCCAAGTCCTGCGAGTTTTAGTGATTTAATGGCTCACCTCGCTATACAAGGCTCGCAGACAATGAGCGCTTCGGCACTCATGGCCTAAGTGCTCCGAGTTAACTGCTCGCCTCGCATCTCGAGGATCGCAGGCAATGAGCGCCTTTGGCACTCATCGCCTAAGTGCTCCGAGTTAACTGCTTGCCTCGCATCGCGAGGCTCGCAAGCGATGAGCGCCTTTGGCGATCCTCGATTAAGTCGTACGCACCACACAAAGCGTGACGACATCTTAAAGTTCAACAATTATAATATGTGATGATTTGCCAGCACATTACATAGCACAATAAGGGTGGTAAAGTTAAAAACAAAATAAGACTTAGTCACATAAAAGATTGGAGGGTCCTGTCTAATGTACAACGTGCTTTTCTTCCAAAGCACCTTAGAAAATTGAAAACTCGCAATCTGGCAATCTAAGAGGAATTATAGACAGAAAGTGATGGACGAGAGGTAAAACTCGAAAAGAGGAGTTAAGACCCTAGTTAAGACCCCGGTTGGTAAGGAGATGAAGTAGAAAAATTGAGAGTAGATGAGACAAAGTGACAGTTCTGTTGCTGTGAGATATGTGTAAGTTTTACCAGACTGTAAAGAATTGGAGGAAACATTGTAAAGAACAGGTCACAAATATATAAATGTATCTCCACCTTGTGGTCAGATACTATAACACAGGTGGAAATATGGTGGAGACAAAGGAGTAAGGCTCTTGGTTAAAATGTGATCCTGGGATATTGAGAGAAAGTGATGTTTAGGGGTGTGAGTGGGGAACGTTTTAGTGTAACAAGTAATTTGGATAATGTTATCTAAGTCTTAGTGAGTTGCGGTTGACAGCAAATGAGACATTTGTTCGATTGCTGGCAGATGCTGCTATTTGATTAGGTGCATGTGACTTATGGCGAATAAAATAATCATGAAAGCCGTCCCTCATACAAGAAAATAGAAAAGGTATATTGTCAGCTGTAAGAAAACTTCTAATGTAAGATAATGATAAGTTGTAATGTAGTTTATGTTATGTTTTGAAAATGCATATAATAAACAATAAGGGAATATTGATAAATTAAAAGACACGCGTAGAGAAGATCATCTGTGTAAAGGGTATGGAACTTGCATATTTGCCAGTTACTCCTCCATGTTTTTGGATGATGGCAGCTGCCATAGAAGTCTGATTTCTGTGACAATTAGATTGAGCTGATTGGATCAAAAGTTCAGTTTAAAGGCCAAACAGGTTATACCTATAATAAACACCTATAATAGCTACATTCAGGGGTGTAGGAACCCAAATAATTCTGGGAGGGATACAGCTCACTTGATACACAGGTTCTATACGCATACATACATACACCTGTATGGCTACATTTGTTTGACTGTGTTCTGCAGCAGCTCCCATAACATACAGAGGTCTTGTAGCAATACATTTTTACACAAATATTGGAACTTCTACAAGTGCACTATATCATATAAGAGAAACTTGGGTTTAGCCTTTGACAAAAATGAAAGAATTCAATCTAAAATACTAACAAGTCAAATGTTAAATGTAAAGGCCAATCCTAAGGGTCAGTTTCAGATTCAAAAACATAATTTCAGAGAAGACATATTTAAAATACAAGTTGTATAAATGATGAACAAATGTGGTTGATTTTGTTTCTTTCTTTTATCCCTAATTGGTTTGAACTCCAGATTACAATTTCATCAATAAAGTTGTCACTGAAGTACCTGTTCAGTTTCCGCTTTCCACTCCAAGAGGTTATCAATTCAGCCAATTTTAATATCATTTTTTAGTGTTTGTTTTGTGATATTTGTAATTTTTATATGATTGTGATTGAGTATGGGGAGTTGATCCATACATCCCATACTTCTGTAAATATTGGATATGTATTGGATATGACATGAGTAATTTTTTCATTAATCATTATGAAATTTAGTTTATGTATTTTTTTTTATTTAATTTCACGACTACAGTCACTATCTGCAGAGATCTTGGATCCCAGGAAAATAAAATCTGTCACTGCCTCCACTTCTTCCCCATCTATTTGCCAGGAAGTCAGAATGCTGTTTGCCATGATCTTTGTTTTTTGAACATTGAGCAGCAGGCCAACTTTTGCTCTCTATTCTTATACCCTCAACAATAGTTCCTAGGCACATCTGAGGTTGTTGATATTTCTTCCAGCAATATTGATTCCAGCTTTGGATTAATCCAGTCCAGCCTTAAGCATGATGTAATCTACATATAATTTGTATAAAGTGACAATCAACAATCTTGTTACACTCTTTTTCCAATCTTGAACCATTTTGTTGTCCTGTGTTTGGTTCTGACCGTGGCTTCTTGGCCCACATATAGATTCTTCAGGAGGAGGATGAGATGATCTGGTCCTCCAATCTCTTGAAGAACATTCCACATTTTGTTGTGATCCACCCAGTCAAAGGCTTTGGAATAGTTTATGAAGCAGAAGTAAATGCTTTTCTGGAACTCTCTTGCTTTCTCTGTTATCCATCGGACATTAGCAATTTGATCTCTTGTGCATCTTCCTCTGTGGAACCCATCTTGCACATCTGGTAGTTCCTGATCCATATATTGTTGGAGTTGAGCTTGCAGGATCTTAAGCATTAACCTGCTGGCATGTGAAATGAGTGCAATTGTTCGATAATTGGAGCACTCTTTGGCACTGCCTTTTTGGGGGATTGAGATATAGACTGACCTATGGAGGTCATCACTGCTGTTAAGATCCTTCCTGTATAGATCTTCAGTGTATTGCTGCCACCTCTTCTTTATCTAATCTTCTTCTGTTGAGTCCCTACCATTTTTGTCTTTTCTTTGGCATGAAATGTGCCTTTGAGATCCCCAATTTTCTTGAAGAGATCTCTTGATTTACCCATTCTGTTATCTTCTTCGATCTCTACATCGCTCATTGTAGACTGTCTCCTCGTCTCTTCTTGCTATCCTCTGGAATTCTGCATTTAGTTGGACAAATATTTTCCTATTTCCACTATCTTTCACAAATCTTCTTTCCTTACTTTACTTTCAAAGCCTCATCAGATAGCCAGTTTCTTTCTTTCTTTTAGGGATATTCTTTGTTGCTGTTTCCTAGATTATGTTGCAAACTTCGGTCCAAAGTTCTTCAGGCATTCTATCTTCCATGTCTAGTTCCTTAAATCTAATATTTATTTCATATCTATCTGTTTGATGATTTTCCCTCTTTTCTTCAGTTTAATTCTGGACTTTGCAATAAAAAGCTCATGGTCTGAGCCGCAGTCAGCTCCAGGTCTTGTTTTTGCTGACTGTATAGAGCTCCTCCATCTTTGGCTGCAAGGTATATAGTCAATCTGATTTCTATGTTGTCCATCTGGTGATGTCCATGTGTAGAGTCATCTCGGAGGCTGTTGGAAGAGGGTGTTTGCTACGACCAGAGAATTATCTTGACAGAATTCTACTAATCTCTGACCTGCTGCATTTTGTACTCCAAGACCAAATTTGCCAGTTATTCCAGGTGTCCTTTGGTTCCCTACTTTAGCATTCCAACCTCCTATGATGATAGTCACATATTTTCTTGGTGTTAGATCGATGACGTATTGAATGTCTTTGTAGAACTGGACAGCTTCAGCCTCTTCAGCATCCATGGTTGGAGAATAGACTTGGATCACTGTGATGGTAAATAGCGTGCCTTGAATTTGAATTGAAATGATCCTATCATCTTTTGGGTTGTAACCGAGTACTGCTTTGGCCCCCTCTTAATTAATTATGAGGACTACTCCATTTCTTTTGCGGGATGCTTGACCGCAATAGAAATTCTGGTTGTCTGATGTAAAATGTCCCATTCCAGTTAAGTTAAGTTTGCTAATTCCCAAGATATCAATGATTTACCATGTAATTTTTTTACCAAATCTAGTTTGCTTTGGTTCATATTTCTAACATTCCAGGTTCCAATGCTGAATTGTTCTTTGCAGCAGCGGACTTTCCTTTCACTTTGTAGTATAGGATAAATTGCACTGTAAAGGATGACAATTTAATTATATTTAGGGTCTGGGCACTAATTAGGCTTCATGGGTGCATGGGTCGGCATGTACAGAGTAGAAAGAGCAGGATTTACCTGTTTCTGAATATGTGCAGAATAGTGGGGGTGGGGTGTCAAAAACACTAAACACTGAACTCACTAATAAGAACACAAATTCCCTCTGCCTTCCAGGTAGAAAAAAAATGACATGCATGCCCCTCATACTCAAGGACAACTTAGGAGAGAAAGTCCCTCGGCATAAGCAGGCATAAGTCTGCTAAAAGTAAGGTTTGCTTTAAAAAATGGTAATGGCTGTTTTTGTTTGTTACATACTTCACAAATATGTTAAGTATTTCCCAAACTACATCATTCCAAAGTAAAATTTAGAAGCATTCTGTTTACCTTCCTCTGGATTCATTAATAAATAAAAAATAAAATAAATAAATAGTTGATTAATAATTAACAATGAATTAACGACTAATTAATTAATAACTAAGCCGCATATTGCAGATCAGAGGAGATCTTAAAAGGTTGAACTTGATGGACTGAGTCTTTTTTCAACCTTAATTACAATGTAACTAGAAATAGTGAAAGAAGATTTGAACAACACTATTCGACTACTCATACTTTAAAATAAAGTAACAAGAGAATGTTAACATTCCATGGAGAGTAGGGAGATTTAGTTAAAGAATATGAAGTTATTTTTTTATCTATTTATATTATAAAATAAACATATTAACTTAGTTAAAATTAAAATAAAAGGACATTTCAGATGAGAAATGTACAGTTCTTGGATTAAATGTACTTTGCGAGTTATGCAATTTACTAGAAAAATAAACAGAAATATGAAAATGAAATTACTATGAAGTTATCTGCTAATCACAGTTTGGAAAACTTTATTCTAAATAAATACATTTAAAATTAAAACCTGCACAATCTCAAGAAATGTAATATACGTGCATGCATTCCTCTTGTCCTCTATACTACATTGACCTTCTTCGTAGTGTTTTTCAGTTTTATGTTATAGTACCCTTCATTCTATAACACATATGTGACTTCCCTCTCAATTAATCATCCTCAGCTTTTCTCCTCCATAATAAAAGCCAGTCTAATTAAAGAAATGTATTACAGTATGTGTTGTATACTTACCCTGACACTTGAAAAACAATGTTCTTTTCGGATCTTATTAATGCTACAGACCTGTAAAACATGTCCTATTAATACAGTGACTAATCTATGCTGGAAGCTGATTTGAACAAGGGTCAGTATATTTATATTTTACATTCCCCTAGGCTTAGACAAATTACCATATTGTTGATTACTTCAATCAATTTTATCAAATGTGTAACTGTTTACTTGAGTCTCTATGAATATTTTATTTAAATGATTTGCTAAATAATTCATGATATTCTTGTCAATGCATGAGAATTCTCTTTATTCTCACTAAAACCTCAAAAAAATATTTTGTATTTATTCATGTCAGAGTATTCATTTCAAAACAATGATCACCTTAGCAGTAAAAGAAAATGACTTTGTGAAAAGGGAGTTTTTAATAATGTCTATAATCTGGCAAAAAATGCTGAGTGACTCACACAAAAACACCTTGCAATTTATAAAAAAAACTATAGTAAAACATAGTGTCCCACAGGGCCATCAAAGTGTGGTTATAAGCATCCATGGTCAACCTCACATGGACCAATTATTGTATCGCCCTTCACTAGCTCCAAGTAATTGGACATAACTTCTGCAGTATGGGGACGTATGTCAGGTATCTGATTGAAAGATCTCATAGGGCTTTAGGCTGGGTTTTGGACTCTCGTGTGAAGCCTTCACTTATTGATCCATACCTATACCCCGACAGTTAATCACTTAGCTGTTGATATGGGAGATCCCCTGATTGGTTGCTCGAAGCAGGGGATAGAAAACTGAGTGTGCCTGAGGCTTGTACAATGTTTACATTGTGGTTAATGTTCTACTGTTCTCCATTGTTCCTAGTTTTATAATGGTACATCCAAACCTCAATAACGTTGTTCCTCCCTTTTTGGAAGTTGTGGTTAAACCAGAGTGGAACTGGCAACTAGTTGGTGGTTTCCGACCCAGTATCATGAAACTCTATCAACAGTTGCCCATGGTGTTCCTTTGGCTGGTAACCTGAGGGACTGTCGACCTGGTCAATGCATTACAAAAGCCTTCGACATGTCGTGAGTATCAAGGGATGTTACCTGCTATGGTAATATCTGTGATATGTGTCAATGCGTGAGAAAATGCTGCAAAGCCAGCTGGGCAAACCATGCAAGTAATTGATTCTCCTTTTTCAGCATGTGGCCATAGACCTGATGGGTTCACTCACCATGCCCAGTAGATCAGGGGAGTATTATATCCTTTTGGTAGTGGACCATGCCAACCACTATGCAGAGGCTGTGGCACTATCCATATTCACTGCCGAGACACTGGTTGATACCCTGGTATATTCACATGATTTTTTAGTGCAATACTCTCGGACAAAGTCACTCAGTTGATGGCAGAACTTACATAGCAGTTGTTGCAAAATTAAATGAAATTAAACATTTAAGATTGTCTCAGTATCATCCTCAAACATATGAGCTGTGTGAGAAATTTCATGGGACGTTAATGACTATAACCCATTCCTTTAAAGACAAAGACAGAGATGGGAAAAAATGATTCATCTACTTTTTGCCTACCAAGAGGTTCCCATTTCGAACTATTGTATGAGTGGAACGTTTTGTTCCACTGGAAGGACCATATCTGAACTTGCCGCCCCAGCCACCATCTGTGGAGTTATCAAGTCATGCTGAACATGGGGCTACCAATTTAAAGTAGAGAGCTTCAAGTAGGGGTTGACGCACTGATGCAAACAATTTTCTATAACATAATGTATAAAGGATAAAGGAATGCACACAAAGCAATACTGTATTATCAATTTTATGCAGATTTATTCCGAAAAATATAATATATAAATAGAAACATACACAAACAAACAAGAAGAGAACCGCAGGGCACATATGAACAACAGTTCAGTTTGCTTCTCCTCTACATCATCCAGTCTGATTTGCAATCAAAGTGTCCATGTGACCTTTAAAGAAGAATCAGTTGTCTTCTCTAGAAGGCAGCAAACCTTATATAAATCACACATCTGCTTCAAAATTTATTCTGCCCCCCAAGGATAAAAAAAATGCTCTGTAGCAGTTCAAGGCCTTTCCATTGAAGAGAGGTTGGGCTCAAACTTGGATGTCAATTAACCTTGCCAGAGCACATAAACTGCAAGAAGGAGAATATAAAGCTTTTAATTTTGAATACCCTCTGGGTAGGACAAGAAGCATAATAGGGAACCAGGGAAAGGGAGGTCCTCTTTAACTTGGCGGTACTGTCCCACCTTAGAAGCAGTGGAGCATCTTGTTTTTCATTTATATATATATATATATATATATATATATATATATATATCGTATTGGTCCGAATATAAGCCGCACTCGCATATAAGCCGCACCCGTAAAGTTCAAGGGGAAAAAATAGAAAAAAGATAGTACTCAAATATAAGCCGCACCCGTAAAATTGGAGAGAAAAAGACTCTCAAAGTGATCAGCCATTGCAAGAAACAGGCTTTCTAATTAGTACTGTAGCTTTTTTTTGCAGGTTACAGGCTTTACAGGATGTTAGAATCTCTAAAACCGTAAATCGCTATTCAATTGCTACAATACCGCAGTCTCAAGCACAAAAAACGGCACCCTTAACTCGCAATCGCGCAAATCGGCAGTCATTTTGCGTTCGCGAATAGAAGCCGCACACCTAACAAACAAAGTTTGCAAATCTGCAATGTTTTTTTTTACGGTCGCAAATATAAGCCACACCCGTAACTCGCAAGCTCAAAAAACGGAAAAAAGGCTTATATTCGGACCAATACGGTATATATATATATATATATATATATATATATATATATATATATACTGATATATAACTCCACATCTGGCCCAGCCAAGCTCTACCCTCCTGGGCATGGGAAGCCAGGGTCGGTCCCCTGGGTAAGTTCAGGCAGAAGACTTCCAGCTCCCTTCCCCAAGCAGGCATTATAAGATAGGAGCGGTCAACAGGGATGGGCGAGGCACAGGGGACTGATTCTTCATTTCCTTCTCCCGTGGCCTCTGAGCCTGCTGCCTCAGGTCCTGGGGAAAACATGGCAAAGTTTGGTCTTCTGTTCCTTTCCTGTGATTGATCTGGCCTCCTGCGTCTGAGTTGTGAGGGACCTTCGCCAGACGCCTGCCTTTGGCCCCTCATGGGCCTATCTCTTTGCTTCCCTCCAAACCCCATGGGGGCCCGAACGAGGCTCCCCCATGGTGGTGTGAAGGAGGCCTCCCCCATGGTGAGTTTGCAAACACCCAAGACTGAACCACAAGGGGGCCCAAAAACCGAGCAGTTCTGGCCAGTCTGGATGGAGGTAGTCTCTGGGCCCCTCTCCTGCCGGTCCTTCCGTTGCTGCCTGTGACACACCAAGTGCACCCTTTTATGGACCTCAGCTCCACCTGAAGACCTGGCCCAAGAAACCCTTCCTCCCCAGGGGAGACAGGTCCTCAGCAGGTGAGCCAAGGCTGCCTCTAACTGGTAGGCCAGGGAACTTTGTATTTGTGACCATAAATGATGCTAACGATTCAGCAGCATTATTAATAACCCGTCGAGCAGCTTCCAAAGACCAAAGTCTTTTGGGTTCTGGGGGGGAGGATGGTTGCAAAGCTGAAACTTTTAAGTAATTGATGGAATGCCTGCGGCTTAATTGAACTAAACATGGGAAACCTCACACAGAACGGATTGATAAATTGATAGCTCTTTCTCGATTCTGTGGGTGGTAGTGCATGGCCGTTTTTAGTTGATCGAGCAATTTGTCTAGTTAATTCTGATAATTAACAAGACTGCTCCATGCTAGTTAGTTATGCGACCCTCAGCGGTCGGCGTCCAACTTCCTAGAGGGACAAGTGGTGTTCAGGTACACGAGAGAGAGCAGTAATAGGTCTGTGAAGCTCTTATATGTCCAGGGCTGCATGCGTGCTACACATCAATGTTTGTCTACCTTTCACTAAAAGGTGCGGGTAACCTGCTAAACCCCGTTTGTGATAGCAATTGGTGATTGCAATTATTTCCCATTTACAATGAATTCACAGTGAGTGCTGGTCCTAAGCTTGTGTTGATTAAGTCCCTGCGCTTTGCGCATACTAGTCCCTTCATGAATTGCAGAATACATTGATCATCGACACTTCAAACGCATCTTGTAGTCCCGGGTTCCTCCAGGGTCAACACCTGTCTGAGGGCCACTCCTCTGATGTTTGCCCCTCACCGTCAGCCATTAAGGCAGTATGGCTAAGACTGTCAAAGGTGGCCAGACAGGAAAGACGAAGGAAGCCTCCATCCCCACCACCGCTTTTACCCTCTTGCCCCCTCCGTCCCCCAAGGCCAGACACCTCTCTCCCGCCGGGCCGACGGCTCATTTCAGACCTCAAATCTGACGCAGAGATCAACTGTATTTTAGCATATTACTTGGAAAGTGTCGCAGTACAGTAGGTGTCTGGTGAGCTCTCCATGGCCTTGAAAATCCAGGGCAGAGGGTGTAAGTCTCCTGCCAGGCCGTACCAGATTCCTAGAAGCTGACTTAGAACTAGTGCGGAGCAGGGTAATCTGATTGTTTAATTAAAACAAAGCATTTTGAAGGCCAAGGGCGGTTATTGACGTGATGTGATTTCTGCCCAGTGCTCTGAATGTCAAAGTGAAGAAATTCAATGAAGGGCCGGTAACTATGACACTTTTAAGGTAGGCAAATGCCTTTTCTTCTAATCAGTGATGCTCACGAATGGATGAACGAAATTCAACTATCCCTACATACTATAGAGCGAAACGACAGGCAAGAGAACATGCTTGGCAAAATCAGCGGGGAAAGAAATCTGTTGAGCTTGACTCTAGTCTGCAACTGTGAAGAAACATGAGCGGTGTAGGATAAGTGGGCGGCCCTGGCTTCAGCCATGAGCCGCCAGTGAAATACCACTACTCTTATTGTCTCTTCGCTTACCCAGTGAGGCGGGGGGACAAGCCTCAAGGACCTCTGGTTTCTGGACCTCTGGCTTCTCGTCGCCGGCAACCCACTCCAAGGACAGTAACAGGTGGGGAGTTTGACTGGGTGGTACACCTGTCATACAGTAATGCCGGTGTCCTAAGGTGATCTCAGGGAGGACAAAAACCTAAGGACCAAAATGGGCAAAAGCTTGCTTGATCTTCAGTATGAATACAGACCGTGGAACCTTCTGACTTTTTGGGGTTTTAAGCAGAAGGTGTCATGAAATTTACCACAGGGATAACTGGCTTGTGGCAGCCAAGCATTCATAGCGATGGAACTTTTTGATTTCATATAATTTGATATAATGTACATATGTTTTTGCTCTGCCTTTATTTATTGTAGGGTTTTTTAGTAAGAAATGTGGGTTTCCTTACACTATGTAAGAACCTTCCAGGCACGAAGACTTCTTTGAGGGCACAGGGACTTTTAATTATTTTATAGTTTAAACATGTAAGTGAGCATATTCATTTTTGGGGGGTGTTTTTGTATCCTTGAGGCCATATATTGGCTATACAACTATTTTAATCATGAAATTATATTTGAGAAATCATGCTGGTGTCTGTTCTTTAACAAATAATGTTTTTTTGAATCAAGTTATATGAACAGTAAGTACCTTTCTAAATTAGTTAATAGTAATAATACTATTATAATAACCAGGTATGGTTTCTAAAGGGGAGACAAGGAAAGCATAACAGAATAAGATGAATTGATATAATTTGATTTATAAAAAAAACAACAGTATCCCAAGGTGACTGTGTCATTAGATACCAACAAACTCTTCACAGAGTCAGCTGAGACTATGTGGAATCAGTACTCCAGCCAGAACAAATCTCCCCAAATTAACCCAAAAATACCAAAATTAAACTTAATCATGCATTACCAGATTTGACAACTATGGAGCAGCATGTCTTTCCCATGAAAGCTTTGACCAACTATATATATATATATATATATATATATATATATATACTGTGGCAGAGCGCCCCCTTCTGGCGGTGTTTGCGTCCTGCACTTTCTTATCTCTTTTACCCAGGGAGGAAGACACAGCAGGCTTGTAAGATTTTTACTGCTGTTTATTGGGTAGCATAAACAGAACAAAATAACAGTGCTTGTATTCAGCGATATATCGCCACCTTGTGGCCAGGATGCAAAGAGTCTCTTATTTGTGATATATTGCCACCTTGTGGCCAGGAAACATACAGTCTCTTATTTGCCTTTTCCTCTACAGCTTCTATCAATTGTTTGTGAAGCATAGGGCCCTTGTCACCCTCTTGTAATGAGGAACTCTTACTCTCACTCTCAATGCACTCTTCTCCCTGGGACCTTTGTAATCCTTCTCTGGATACAATGAGAATAATATGCATTGGCACCAACCTTTTATCCCTTGTTCCTTCCGGCTTCTTAGGGATGGTGTCTCCAGATAATCCTATCTCAGTGGAATATCTCCAATATGACAGAGGTCTTCTCTGTGCGCAAACTCTGGAACTCCGCAGCCTTCCTGACTGTCTCGCTCCAGCACAAATCCCAGCTCTCAGGATCCCAGAGGCAGCTGAGCTGTTCAGGGCTTCCTCCTGCAACACACACAGCCCACGGCTCTTAGGCCCAAGCCTAAGTGAGAGAAACTCCACCCATCTCTCTGCTGCTTTTAAAGGCAGTTCACAGCTAGGCTGCTTCCATTTAGCCACTGATAACTGAATGAATTTAACTCTTTTCATTCTCAAGGGAGAAGTCTTACAGAGCTCTCTTGTGACCCCTAATGGCACTCCATCACAATATATATATATATATATATATATACACACTAGCGACTTGCCCGTCAAAAAATGACGGCAATTAAATTGTAATGGAGGTAATGCTGTTTGCCAGAGAGAGTAAGTGTTTTGGTGGTCTTATATTCTTCGGTGCTCATTGCGAGCCTCTGTGTTGGTGTAGTTTTTGTTATGATAGGCGCTTTTGCGCTTATTGTAAGGTCCGCGCTGATCTCCTTTTGGCGCTTATTGCAAGGCTCTCCCCTGATGTACTTTGTGTCCTATGTGCACCATTTGGCGCTCCTAGTGAAGAGTGCGGTGAAGGTGTTTGTGTTTTTTTGCAATACTGTGTTCTTTTTTTTTCTGTACATTATTTTTTTGATGGTAAGGAATTAATGAAATCAAATTAATATACTTTACCTATTTGTAATTAATGTATGCAGCAAGAAATGTGCTGAAGAGCTAACCATCTGTTTTGATGTTTCTGCATCATACAATGTAGATTTGGACTGTTGGTGAGGTGAGGTGTAAGTGTCAGCAATGTGTGCAGTGTGTAGTGTAAATAGGCTGCGTGCGCGAGGGGAAGGCGTTAGTGTGGCTGGGTACTTTCGCATTCTGTAAGTCAGGGTTGAAAAATGTTGGCGAATGTATATGTGGTACGAGGGTTTGTATGATTTAGTGTCCTTGGTAATGGTGTATGTTATAGGTCATACAGGTTTTTGTAAAAGTCATATGTGCTTGGCGGTGTTTTGCTGCTTCAGGGGTCGTGTAACCTCGTTTTCGACGGATATTTTTTCTCTCCCTTAGGGGATTTTCAAGTGTGTAAACTGTGAAAATTAGAGTTAAATTGACGTGTAAGGTGACTTGCAGACATCCTGGGTGTCCCCCCTTGCTGTGTGTGATGTTTTTATTTGATTTCTGTTTGTATTTAGTGTTTTTCGGTGTGCGTGGTTCGGCCATTAAGTTCGTATCTTTTACGGCTCGTATTTTGTTGTATGCAAGTTGCAGTTTCCTTTTGCAAGTGTTATGGGCCGTAGGACAAACATTATATATATATATATATATATATTTATATTTAGCGAGTTGCTGACGGCAATAAAATTGTAAGGCAGGTAATGCGAGATCCTTCGGCGCTTATTGCAAGGCTTTGTGTGCTATGAGCAGCGTTGGCACTCGTGAGTGGCGCAGTGAATGGCTTTTGTGTTTATAGTGAGTGTATTATTTTTTTTTGCGTATATTATTTTTTGTATGCTAATAAATAATAATAAATGAATATACTTTACCTATTTGGAAGTAATACATGCTGTGAGCTGACAATCTGTTTTGATGTTCCTGCAGCATAGAACGTCAGTTTGCACTGTTGTGGAGCTGAGGTGTAAGTGTCAGCAATGTGTGCAGTGTAAATAGGCTGAGTGCGCAAGGGAAAGCCGTTAGGGTAGCTGTGTACTTCCGCATCGTGTAAGTTTGTATTGTAAAATGGCAGCGAATGTGTGTGGTACGTGGCTGTGGATGATGTAGCGTCCTTGGGAAGAGTATATCTTGTACGTTTTTTTTTTTTAAAGCCGTATGTGCGTGGTGGCGTTTTGCGTCTTTAGGGTCCTGTAGCCTCGTTTTCGTTTTTCGGCTGCCATTTTTTCTCTCGCTTAGGGAATTTTCGGGTGTCTAAACTCAGGAATTTAGACTTGAATTGAGGTGTAACTTCAGTTGCAGAGGTCCTGGGTGGCTCCCCTAGCTGTGGGTAAGCTTTTTATGTATTTTTTGTATTTTTAATGTTGTCTGTTACATCTATTTTGGTAAAGTGCCGCTTGTGTGGGTGTTTGTAAGCGCGTTGAGGCGCCGTAGAGCCTCCACCTTCACAAATGCGGATCCTCGCGAATCATTCCAGCCGACGTGGGAGCCTTTACCTTCCGCAAATGCGCCCCCTTAGCTTCGCATTTGCGAGGGACGCAGTTCTTGCAAGCTCACTTCGCCAGATTGCAAAGCGTGACGATTCGTAGTTAGACAATTATAATATGCGATTGATATATATATATATATATATATTTTTGTTTTTTTCTTTTTGCAATTATATTGGGGGGGGGGGGGGGGGGGGGGACAAGACTGAATTTAGAGGGCTGAGAATTTAGAGGGCTCCTATGCGTTTTGAGTCAGATATTTTAATCACTATTATGGTGTACGTTTTCATTAGAAAATGTAATGTAATCAAACAGTTCTTATTAATTCACCCCACTCTTTTTCTAATTCAAACACAATAGGAATTCAGATTGGAACGGCCCGGCCCAACATTTTTTAATACTTTGATTTTGTGGTATTAACAGTCCCTGGTCAGTTTAAATCTGGTTTGGTTCCTATAATTTCGCAAGAATCAGCATCTAAGTGCAAACAGTGGCAGAGCTAAGGAATGGAGGGCCCAGGTGCAATGTTGGGCCCCCAGTCAGGTAAGGGTTAATAAATGTATTGGGCTCAACTCACGCAGTACAGATAGAGAGAGAAAGACAGGTAGAGAGATAGATTGATTTGTGATGATTATATACCTCCCAGTCCTCCTTGCAGATCCTCTAGATGTGTGTAATGCACTTCCTGGCTATTAGAGAAATTGTGAAAATTATTAACAGCAGAGGCTAACGAATAGTGTGTGTTATTTTTATATATTTTTTAAATTTTACTATACTTACTATTACCAAATGCATTCTGTTCAAAATGGTTTTCAGTGGAACTAAAATAGTAACTTCTACGTTTTTATATATATATATATATATATATATATATATATATATATATATATATATATATATATATATTTATTTTTTTTTTTAAATGGTAGGAAAAAGAAAGAAACCCAGGTCTCGAATGTGATAGCTCTACCTATTCTTACCACTAGCTCTGTGTGCTTTCTAATAGGTCAAATGAACAACATTATAATCACAAGACTTATACTGGAGATATAACTGCTCCTCAACCTGCACACCTGATTCTAATAAAGTACTATAGGCTCTTGCAGCACTTTCTCTTATAGTATTAGTTTGAAACAAAAACCAAGCCTAAAACCACTAACTTCAAAAGCTCTAATTCAGTTAATTTACCAACAATTTTTGAAAGGAAATACAAATTTTCCTTATGCTTTTCTACCCCAATCTGACGATGGTGACTTAAATGTCCCTTTTATTTTACTAGAGCGAAAGGCACACATCTGATGTTGTACAAATACGTATATCTGGGTTTTTCTTTGTTTATTCGCCATGACGACAACATTAAATATTATGCTATTGACTAAAACATGAGGCCTTAGGTTAATCGGGCGGTGTAAATTGTAGTATAGCCATAAATCAGCTGCAGGAGCTTTTGCCCCCTACGTTATACAGTTATGTTAACCTTTAGCTCCCTCACACTACAGCACTCAGCCCAAATTAAGCCTTATCCACAAGAGGTTTTAGTGTAGGGTATACCCAAACGAAGCATTACGGATGAGAAACTGCTGTAGGAGCCAATACGTAATGAGAACATCATCATTATTAAAACGCATTAAAAAAAGTGCTGTAACTGCGGCAAGGAACAATTTATATCTAAAAATATGTTATTTATATTAGAAATTGAAAACGTGAGGATTGTATTTATAGATTCAATATATAAACAAAAATGTTATGCATTATTATATATAAATAATGCAGTAGAGCATTTGTTCCTAGGCAACATGGTTTCCTGAAATGTATTAACCTCTTGAGTACTGGGTTGTGAGTTACCCTTGATGTTGTAGAATGAAGTCGACATAATACAATATGTTTTTGAATTACACAAATGTTGATATTGGACTGTTGTCAAATAATATTGAAATTTCATAATTTTTTATTGTTTTGTTGTGGTTTACGGTCACTTTAAATTGCTGTTGCGGCCTTGATTTGCGAATGATCCGTAAAATCAGATTAGCATAGGGTTTTGGTGTAAAAGTCTAACTTGTAATCTTTTAGCAGTGCAAAAATCAATGGAAATTTGTGCTGTGCTTTCCTGCTTTGCTGTGCTGTAGTCACGCAGTCCTCCACTATGTTTTCTTGGTGGGCAATTAACATTGCTAGCGGGATTTACTTTGGCCTCAAACAAGGTGTAAATTGCGATATTGGGAATTTAGATAGGACCCATGGAACCTAGGGGGACCATTTGAATAATGTGTTGGGTCTTCCACACCACATAATATTTCTGAATGGGGTTTCACAATTTGATACATTATGTTAATAGTCCAACCACATCTAAACAATAAAGTATACTATTTGTAAGCATTTCTGAATTCTTGTTTATTCAATTTTATTAATTCTATTTGCTTTTTATATATTTTTTTGTAATCAAACTGAACGGTTGACAAGATATATAAAGTCCAAAGATCAGAGTTGTGCAACAACAACAACTTGTATACTGAACTTAGTTCTAATTTTCCCAGACAGCTTGTCGTGTACCCCCCCCCCCCCCCCCCCACGTTGCACAGACAAATATTTAATATTTCTTTGTGTGAATTTAGTGAATAAACAACATTTATGCACACTATAAGAAATAACATAAGACAATAACAATCATAAAAAATATTACATTTTTTACTCACAGACTTGTTAAAACTTTTAATGTCTTATATACATTATTTTATATTGTTAACATAATTAAGCAACAAGTAGTATATATTATGGCCATTAGATACAGCCTATATGCAAGAAAAGTCTTTAAACAGCAAATATGGCGTATGTTTTATTCTATTTACAATACATTTTGTTATAAATATAATACATCATTTATTGAAAAGCATACTTTTAATTAAATTGAGGCAATCAACTCAATTGTTAACATTACATAATAAAGTGAATAACTCAATTTCAATGACAATGTCATCATAGTTGTGAAATAGTGCATTCAGTACGGAGATGAATTAAAGTTTTAACATATAATCTAATAACCATTAGATTAATCTTATTTAGCTTCGGGAAGAAGAGTTTCAAACCTTGCAATGCTCTCAAACAGCTTGTAGCTAGGCCTGAAAGTATTGTGATAACCAAACTGTAAATTACATTAACACACTTTACAGGAATCTGAGGTTCATAATAGCACACAGGTTTAAACAAGGGAAACTTCTGAACCACATTTTATACATCTGTAATGAATGCACTCTGCTAGATGTGTTAACATTTTGATACATTTTACAAGTAATGTTCTGCTGCTGTGCAAAGATAAAAGGAGTTATTTATACAGATGACAGAAAAAAAGGTAGGTGCATTTTAGCGCCATATGTCTTGCATAAAGAAATTTTTAACAGAGAAATAGTGATAACATTTTCTATTGAATCCTATGGAATCTTACACATTAGATACTGAGGAGGAATGGGTAGGTTCCTCAATAGTCCTTCCAAAATAATGTACTAAATCTAATATTAAAATTATTAATTTGATCCATTCAGTTTAGTTAGGTTGAGAGGAAAACAATCAAACATTATTAATGACAATCAGTGCTGGCATGGAGCTTTGCTGATTAGTTTCAAATAGAGTGACTTGGTTAGCCAGTTTAGCAAATACTCGAGGAGTGCCAAGATTGTAAATTCCTGTGTGGACAAAACAAGCCTTGAGCTGCAGGCTAAAAACTTCATGACTTTTTAGCTGAAGTTTGTATTGGGTCTGTCCAAGCCATGTGAAAGATCCATGAATTTCCAGAGCTTCAGGACTGGAGAAAAAGAAACAAAAAATGAAAATTACATTCTGTAATGTTAAATATATATATAATATACATACATATTCTGTACAGTCTGTATTAATAATGTATTCTGAATTATATTTTAAACTTCAGTACATTTCTGGGCATTTTCACATAGAATATGCAACAAATGAAAAATGGAAAAATCCATAATACTCTGATATAGCTACATCATTTCTTAACATGACAAATTCAGTGACTGGAAGTTAGTGGATTCCCAGGATAAACCAAAAATGGTATAAATTAATTTCTTAAGTCAAATACAACATAATAATTCATTACTTTAAAAATGTACCTCTGAAATGTATGACAGGTACCCTGACATCCTAATTTTATTTAGTGGGTATTTTTCCAAAAAACCAAGAAGCTTTTCCACAGCAGATCTATCTACCCCATTTGAACCCCAACAAACTTCATACAAAATAGAAAATCACCAGGCCTGTCATGGTAATACCTACTAAAAATGAAGGAACAGCCTTGCTAGAAAAGCTGACACATGCTTGAGAAGCACTCAGATCATGAACTTAAAAAGTGAGGGACTTTGGTTAAAATTAAAAAGTGTGTAATATAATCCATTGCAAGTCTCATCCAGACCAGATACACTACCCTTTAACCCCTCCTCTCCAGTATCTCCATTTTCCCAGACTCTATAATTTCTTTAAAAAAAAAAAAAAAAATTATATATATATATATATATATATATATATATATATATATATATATATATAGTATTGTATAATACCATTTATATGATATATATGCAGCCAAAATCATTTCCATAATAGAGAACTTTAAAGTGGTGGCAACAAATATAGATATAGGTTTTGTTTTTTTGTTTTTAAACATAATTATTTTGTCAATTTAAATCTTAGTCAAAGTTAAGATTATAAAGTGTTTCATCTTAAAAAATCATCCATGCTGCATGAGGGTCAATACAATAAAATCAAAATAATAGTGGAAATTTGTTTAGAAAATACAGGATATAGTTCCTTTCTTTTTTTTCCTGCAATGTGACTTTGTTTACTCTCTTGTGTTAGGTGAGTACATATCTTGCTTAATTTAAATGAGGCTTTTGTCTATGCAAAGAGTGTACAAGTCAAAGTCAAAAGCTGCCAACCATAATATATGAAATGCTATAGTTGCAGGAACTAAGTATGCCATGGTGAGTAAAAAGGTGATTGAAACACCCTCCATTGTATACCCCGTAAAGAAAAAAAAGATCATTATGAGTACACTTGCATGTCTCAAGCAGGCCAGAACATCTGTTTTTCCACCTTTTGTTAAGGATTATGGGTAATGGCATGCAAACAAGGCTCAAAACATACCACAATATTTCCTCTGGGTCGGTTAAAAAGGGAATCTGTTCAGTAATATGGGTCTGGCTCTCAGAAAGCCTTAAGAACATTGTTCCCTATTCTATTGTCCAAATCATAAAATGATATACACTTAAAACCACTCAAATATGCTACAGATTCTATTAGCTACTCTCAAACCAATTACAAGTTACCTGCCAGCAATCACTACGGGCCAGCCAAAGACACAAAACCGGCCTTAGAACTTCCATTGGTTTTAGCACAGCTCTATTATTATTAGCTCTAAATAATTAGTTACACAAAATCTATATTCTATAAGACTCGCAGCTCTAGCTCACAAATAAAGACTGACCTGAAACTGAAAAATGTACCACGTTTCTGTCAAAAAATATCACAAGTACTCAAGAGGAGTCAAAAGGCATTTTTCAATCAAATTATTAGTGCCTTAACAGCTATAAAACACACAATACTGTACTTTACAAATATGGGAAAGCATAAAAATACATTAGAACTAATTACAAATTTTGTGGTTTGAGACTTTTCTGCAATTACATTTTTTTTTAAGGTTTTATTTATGTGAATTGTATCTTGGGACTTAAAGGGTTAATACATATCATTGAACACGCATGGACTAGAACAGCTGCTGCATGTTTTTATTGATTTCTACATTGCTGGATTGCGAGTCTGATCGCAAAATTTACTTCAACACTAATTTGTAGTCTCTGAGTGAAGATGACATGATGACTGTCTCATTTACTGTTGGCGGTGCCCAAGTAGTATTGTGAGTGTTTAAGAAGTAAATTATGGGCTTGCTTAAATATTGTCAGATCATATGATCATGCTCCCTGAAATCAGACTTAAAAAGGCAGGTCCGAATTTGAGAGCTGGTGTCAATAGATTATATCTAAACATTTATATATAAAAAGTCAAAGGCATTTTGGAGCAGCTAATAGAATATGGCCCATAGTCATGGATTAAGATATACTTTGCAGGAAGAACGTAAGTACACATGCACCAGGGAATAATATAAATGCCAATTCATGTTGTGTAAAGGTATGTGCTTAAAAGGGCTTTCACAGATGGATGTAACTGCCCCAGTAGGTCTACCTGACCTATATTTGTATTCAAAATTACAAAGTCGTTATCTTGGTTTATGAGTCTCACGATATATAGCTCAGTTTAGATAACCAAAGCATTGAGAAGACAGATTATTTACTTTGGGAACTTAAGCCGTGAATTATGACTTGGCTAGCACTTAATCAAAATATTATTAAAATAAATATATTTGAAAATGGGAAACATATAACTATTCACTTACCTTGTTGTCTTATGTCTGAGATCAATTATCACATCAACATCAGCTTGAGAACTATTGGAGAGCACAAGGGAAACCGGAACTAAACAAAGGCTAAAAAAGAAACACAAAAATCAAACAAATACATAATTACATCAATCTAGAAAATGAAAATGTTCCTAAAAAGTTATTGTTTAATTAAAGTGGAACTAAAGCTTTTAAGGGCATGCATAAGATTAATATCAAAACTTCTCATTTCAATTAACAATTGACTGAGAAGAATAGTTTGCTTACGGATACCTTTTCTGATGGAACGGATGGTCAAAAGATTCTGGATACTGAAGACTTGTCTTTATTAGATTGGACAGTTGCTCTGTTGATGGCCTTGGAGGTACACTACTGTTTTCAGACCGGTTAAATTTTAACAAAACCATTTCTGTATTCTCCTAAGTGGACAACCACAAAAAGAAAAAATATCTATCAACATATAACTGGCTTTTTAAGAACATTATATAGGAACATATAGGCATATAATATGTGATTCAGGGAATCATGATATCTGTTTAGATTTGATGGCAGAATGATCAGAAAACTGCCAAAATACATATAATGTTTACCTGCTTTTGAGGGAATGACTGAGCCTCTGTCCCAACTGTGTGAAGAGCCACATGATGCTGACCTTCCAAGATCAGCTGCTTATTATCTTCAACAACATATGCCTGGAAAAGTGATACATACAGTCATATGCTTATCATAATTTATGGTTGGTTAGTAATGGTTAAACAGTGTGCAATGAAACTATATTTATATTTCTAAAAATACTCAGCCGTGTGCACATATTTTACCCAGACCCAATCCTGTTCTGTGCAAAATAGTATTAGCCCATGTCAAATTGTATGTTTTGATGAATATCTAAGTGAGGCTCACATAACCTTTACAAAGTCTGTCATCACTAATGAAAAACTGAATGTAATAGATACAAATAAAAGCCTGTCAAAAATATGTAAATACATTTTGTCCATTATTAAATGGATATGGAAGGTTTCTGAATTGTCAGTCCATTGTAGCTCATGAAGACACAGACAATTTAGTACTGACTATGGCTAATATGAGACACTGCAATCAGTGACCATGTCTCAGCAGTATGTTTCAGAGACTTTGTCCCTAATTGGCTATTACAAAACACTGTACAGCCAGATTTAGGGAGATTGTCTGGTGTGCTGCCGAGTGCTGACCAAAGCAAGCACTATTTCTATGATTTTAGGTAGTACAACAGCTTATAAGCACTTCTTAATAAAATAAAGTAGATACAAGAAAATAGATACAAGGGTATATATTATTTACCTAGTAAAGTCCAGAAACCTTTCATATAAAAAACTTAAAGTCCTTCAGAGAACCATACTATAATTATTACACTCCTGATGTACTTTAAACCCAACATCTGCCTGCATAATGCAAAGTTACTGTTTGCAAGTTTTCACAGATTGAATCCGTAACAAATGTGGCATGTGCAACATATTTGGCACCCTCCATAATAACACTGAGAATAGGTTGTCAAGTCAAAATGAGATCACAAAACAGTTTTAATATGATAAAAACTGTTAAAATATCAATTTTTTAACATTTCCTGTCCTAATAGCACTCAATGTTGGTTCTTCTTGTCTCAAATGCTATGAATATTGTCAAAATTATTTGGAATGAGAGCAAAAATGCCTCCCCCCCCCACCCCCCAAAAAAAAAAAAATATTATTATTTCTGTCCCTTTTGCATTTACAATATACATAATAAAATAATATTTAAAGGACTTCCTTAACTTGAAGTTGTTTAACCGCTTTAAACACATTGTATTTATTATAATTTTTACACACCTTCCAAAGTACAACAATATTAAGATTCACTTCACTGCATTTCTGTATCAATCTGACGGTTTCATCATGAACTGGTTTCCCAGATGAATCTGTGTTTGGTGTCACGTTTTTCTTTGCTTGGGAGGATAAGCAGCTTCGGAAAAAAAAATCTGCACATGGAGTTGTTGAACTAATTATCTACAAAAAGTGTAATCATGATAAAGAAAAAAATACATTAGTCATAATATGAATCAAATTAACAGCGAATATATTATATAATATATTTAATATAGCGTGTCTGAAACATTACATATGTATTATTTAACACAATGGGAGTGATCTCAAGTTTAATAATATTACTTATCCTGTAGCTAAAGTAAGTTTTTGCATTGGTCTATCCAAGTGGTTCCCAAACCCTTCCTCAAGACCCACCAGAGAGGCCATGATATAGGTAAAAGACTGAGTGAACAAAGGTGAGGCAACTAGAACTCAACAGGCTATGGAGCCTCAAATTGCTTCACCTGTGTATTCACACAGTACTTTACCTAAATCATTGCCTGTCTGGTGACTCATGAGGAAGGGATGGTGAACCATTGATCTACCCCTATCTTGACAATGGAATCCAGCCTCTACAGCAGTGGTGGACAACACTGTTCTACGAAGGCAGTAAACAGTCCAGCATTTAAATTTCTCTCTCTATGAGTCCAGGTGCAACACTCAGAATGAAACTGAGCAACTCCGGTGTACTGTAGCAGATAGAAGTGGAGAGAAAGACTGATGGCGGCCCTTGTAGGACGACCTTGCTTACTACTGCTCTACATATTTAGATTGGCGGTACTGGGTCTTTAAAGTACCTTAAACAAAATGAAAGTAATTTGTCATGATTGCTTTACTTTAGATCACCCACATTTCAAATGTATGTTAGAGAAGCTGAACGTTCTATGTTAAATTCATCTTAAGTAATCTAAGCATCATGTATTATAACATCAGAAACAATAAAAATTAACCATTTCTCGTTTCAAAGTCTAGAATTAATTTAAAGTCACATCTCCCTGACAGCAAGTTTCCCTTATAGCAAAATGCAGAGTTACCATTTTATTCCCCAATGCCTGCAAAACATCTGACATGAGTTAACATTATTTCAAGCAATATACACTACTCTCTGTGATCACATATCAATTTCAAGGTAAGCCCCATTGGTGAATACCCTGCCATACTAGATTCTCAGTAATACTTTGCAATTCTATATAGTCTGGGGAAATGATTAGGGATCACCAATGAGATTGTATTCAAGTTGTTAAAAAACCTTTTGAGGGACTGAAGACCTTGTAATTAGATATTCCAATTGAAAATACCTACATGACTAATAATTATTTTAAAGTCAGTTGAACATTGACCATTCTTAAGTTCAACATTTGTGATTGGAGCATTAATATTTTTATCCACAGAATGGCCCTAAGCATTGTATGTATGAAAAACTGTAGCACTGTGAGGGAGAAAGTGTCATAAGTACTATGCGTTAGGACTGAATAGGCATAAGGAAGGAACCGGTTTGCATCCGGGATGCTTCTTATGTAATCCTACACAGTTAGCCATTAAAAAGGTAAAGTATATACTCAACTAGATACATAGAAAAAGATTTACAAAACAATTAGGTAACCACTTTGAGTAAGGTTGGGATAGTACAGTATCAGTGACAAAAAAAATAAAAAAATGGTACTGCAGATAGAAATCAAACCTGCACTGTAAAAATCAAAACAAGATAACAGTTCAAATTTCATTGATGCGTCTTACCTGTTCGCCACCTAAAACAATGTCACCAAATGTATATCTTTCTAAAGGTAGTGCAGTATCTGAAATTATAAACACAATATAAGCAATTAAAAATATACATACAATGGTGCTAAAAAATGTGTGAACCCTTTAGAAGTTTCTGAATTTCTGCATGAATTGGACTCGTAGGTAAGATGTCATAGAAATAGAAAGATAGCCCATTCCTATTTACAGGACTGCTTCAACTCTGTGATGTTGGTGGGCTACCATGCATGAACTCTCCTCTTCAGGTCCTGCCAAAATATTACTGTTGAACTAAGGTCTAGATGATGACTGCCATTCCAAATAATTAACTTTCTTCTGCTTCAATCATTCTTTAATAGAGTGACTTGAACGTTTAGGGCGTTGACTTAGTACCCAACCTTCTGTTGAGCTTCATTTCATGGAGGATACCCCGACATTATTTGTAGAATTTGCTCCAGAACTCATAGTTCTGTCAATTATGACAAGATGTCATGGTTCACAAACAGAAAAAGATCCCTAAAACAGGATACTGTCACCACTGCGTTTCACAGTTGGAATTATTATTATTTTTTGTTAAATAGGGCAGGGCCACCCAAACTCACACATGCTTGTCATCTCATTGATTGACACTCCTGATTAATCCTAGAGGTTCATGTACATTTTTTACAAAAACATTGAATGTTGGATCATTTTGGTCAATATATAAAAGAAAAAATATCATATTTGTGTTATTTGTTTTATTTGGTTCTCCTTTTAAGACTAATGAAGATCGGATTCAATTTTAGGTCAAATTCATTCAGAAAATTCTAAAGGGTTACCAAAACATATAGTACATCTGATCGAGATGTTCATTGTATTGCAAAATAAGTAAAAGACATATTGGAAAATTAAAGGTTATCTAAACATCTAAAACAAATCAACCAGTATATTAAAGCAAAAACAAATGTTTCTTAAGAATTGAAAACTCACCACAGAAGTATGGTCCAAATGCTTTCTGCAGCCACTCAAGTTTTAAATCCTGTTAAACTTCTATTTCCCTTTCAATCACAAACAATATTTTGGGATAGTTTCCTTCTTAATGTAAACATTCAAGAAGACAGAGTATAGCCAATAAGGTAATCTTATCTTACTGTAAGAGAATACTGGCTGGGATAGAGGAATAATATGGATGTGACTCCATATGAAGCAGTTTTAGGGGGAGCCTACCACATCTTAAAAAAAAACATTTGCTTTTGCTTATGTCATCTTTCTGATGACATAAAAACATTATTGTAGTAATTAATCTTACCTTGAGGGGATTTGCATCTTACAGCTTTAAAACACAGCTTAGCTCTCTCCCTGCTGGTTAATTTGGTATCTAATGTGGGAGAAACCAAAAAAAAAAAGGAATAGTAGAAAGTGTAAAAAAACTGTTGCATATAAATACTGAACAAAGGATTTTAATATATCCACTGAAGTTTGTAAAAAAAAAAAAAAAAAGCCACTGTTTGTAAAATACATAATAAAAGAAATATCAAGAAAATTAGCAACTGTGTAAGTCATGGACATAAACATTTTTAGCTAAAATTCAATATTTGTTCCAACAGAAGAAAATCACCCAGGCTAAATAGAAACCATTACTAGCTTTATTTATTATTATTATTATTATTATTATCTTTATTTATATCGCGCCAACATATTCCGTAGCGCTGTACAGGGGTTGAGTACATAGCAGAAAACAAATTAAACACCTTGTAAAGAATGGAGGGCCCTGTTTTTGAGCATAAAATCAAATGTACATAGAGCTTGTTTCCAAGGCACGGACACAAGATTGAAAACTCGCAAACTTACAATCTAGCTTTCTGAATTAAGTATAAAAACTGATCATTAAATTGGTTTCCTTACTTTAACGTTTCTAGCAGAACAGAAGACATACTCATATGAGGAATTACAGTTCTTTTGAAAAATGTGAATAGTATCACTGCAGCACTTTTCTTTACTTGGGCCATACTCCATGACAGCCTTCACTACTGTGATCAATAAATATATCACAAAAGCCCTGCATAGTAGTAGCTTTTACAAAAGCTATGTAGCAAGCTTACCTGGGATATCAAAAAGGCCATCCCAAGAATTAAATAAGGCAATGCTTTTAGGTATGGTTATGGGCAACTCTTATATAATTTTTTTGTTTTTACCTACCATCAATGTTAAAAAAAAAATAAAAAAAAAAAAAAAAAAAAAAGGAATGGTGTAATTAACCAACATAATTCTCCTGTTCCCTGGCTGATCAAGGCAGATATTCATGGAAAACTTTACCCAAAAAAGGCTTATAGAGTGGGAATAAACACACACAAACCTCACATCTTGTACCCAGACCAATTAATTTTTTTACCTTACTGATTAACCTCAGCTTACAGTACATTTCAAACAAAACTAGCTTTAGAATATCTAAAGAATGTACTTAAATGATTTTAAATGAGTTGCTTGGAAGACCACCATAAACTGATGTATGTGCTTTAGTTGCACTGCAGTCATCACAGGAACCTCATTCAAAGTTATCTGAAGTGGTTAGCGATTGCATTTTCAACATATCATTGAAAATGTTTCTTTTCAAATGGCAGATTAAATTCCACATCTGCCAAAATATTTATTTATTTTCAAAACACACTATGTTATTTGGGAGAGCTAAATAATATTCTTCATATAGCTCTTCTCAGCATTCAGATAGCTATGGAGAATTGCTCTAGGTGGAACTTTAATACATGAAATGTTGTGGAAAAAAATAAATCAGGGAATGCTGCAGACCATCTGACATACCACAATTCTGCTTAGGAACACTATTTTAACATTGTTTTTGCTTGGCAGATTTACTATCATCAGACCAATAACAAGTGCCCCCCTCCAACATAGATGTCAGAATATAATCTGTGAGCATCTTTACAAAGGTTTTTGTTATAACCTGGAAAAGGCTGGACCTATTGCAGAGTTCAGTTTATGTTAGCGCTTTTCATGCGGTGATCCTGGTATCTGTATTTAGCATTAAATTAAAAAAAATCAAAAAACTCTCTCACTGGCCACTACATCATGCCTCCAGCAATAACCACAGATTAAACTGTCCCCCTAAAAACATACATACAGAAATCAAATATCTAACTATTTTGCAATTTATTGTACCTTTGAATTAATAGCATGCAAATACTGAATGTTCTATTCAAACACAGAGCGCTACAGAATACTGGACTACTAAATAAAGTCACATTACCTTTATCTTCAGCTGCATTCACTGATTTCTGCAGCTTCCAATTCTTACTGGTGCTTGAAACTTGAACTATATGAAATTCTTTAACACCTGCTTCACTCTGAGAAATAGATAAAAATATATTGTGATAATATGCAAGATGAACATTTAAATGCAAAACTTAAGAAAATTAGTCTTACAATTTGCCCTTTGTTGTGCTAAAATGCATTTATAAACTGTAAATACATTTTAAGTATAATATAATTTGACTTCACAAAGAAAACCTACAGTCTTTGGCATACCACATGCATATCACTTCCCCTCTTGTGAATATAATACAGCCAATCATGTTGGAGGTATAGTTTATCGGTCCTCACATTTCTGTGTGGCTCTATAAGTGCTCTGACACCATTATTGTCATGGTCCAAACCAGGAGAGAGAGGTTTAATCTAGGATCCAAACTGCATTTTGCGTTCATAGAACTGCCATCTATAGGTGGCAAATAATGCTTAATTACAATGTTTAATACAAATATAAAGAAGTGTACAAAATATCGGTTGCTTATACAAAAACAATGAAAACTTCAACAGATAAAGGTAGGAAAACCACAAATATTAACAAATGCTTACTGTGTTCATGTTTTCTACATCCACAAATACCAACATATTGCCACCTTTGCTTTCTTCATCTTCAAGCGCATTACTTCTGGAGATAGACGCTCGCACATTAAGTGACCTACTGGTGCATATAACAGCAGTGTGTCTCAAGACTCGATGACTGTTAAAAAGAAAACACATGAATATACATGAATAAATACATTTTTAACATAACATTATTATTAATGGGCTACATACAAAACTTTGTAAAGAGAAAACAAAATCTTTAGCCATACTATCAGATTGGTAAACAGAAAATACATCACATATAATAGTTGTCAAACTATGAGACATCATCACGCTTTGCATGGTGCGTACGACTTAGGTGATGAGCGCCAAAGGCGCTCATCGCCTGCGAGCCTCATATAGCGAGGCGAGCCATTAAGGCACTAAAACTCTCAGCACAAAAGCGATGAGCACCGATGGGGCCCATTGACTGCAAGCCTCTCGAAACACGGGACCGCCTTAGGCTGCAAAGCAGTTGACCAACGCGGGACTTAGAAAAAAAAATAATTATGACATACGAAAAACACGAACTTAACGGACGAAACACGTAAACCAAAAAAAACACACAAACAAAATTTACAACAAAAACATCACACACCACAGGTGGGAAAATCCAGGACATCTGGGAATGTGGTGGAACGAGAATTTAAGTCGATATGGCTGAGTTTCGGCACTAGAAAAATCACCTAAGCAAGAGAAAAAAAATGGCCACCAAAAAAACGGAAAATTAGGCTACACGACCCCTGACCGCGCAGCTCTTTCACACAGGAACATACAACGTACAGAATACACCATTATAAATTACAGAAAATGTCCGCGAACCGCGTAGCACATAGACAAACGACACCAGTTTACAACACAAACTTGCAACTAATAACATTACGAATCTAAAATGGCTCTGTACACAACTAAACCAACGTACTGCCCTCGTGCAGCCTATTTCTAATACACAGTTGGGACATTCAGTGCAGCAACACTCCAACTGTGTATGCTGCAGGAAAATAAAAACAGATTGTAAGCTCTTCAGGCTACTGATTGCTGGATATATTAATATTAATTTATTAAGTAACTAATTATTACTTAGATTATATATATATACACACTAGAGAATTGCCCGTCAAAAAATGACGGCAATGAAATTGTAAGGTAGCTAATGCTGTTTGGTGTATAATAATGAAATATGTAATACATTAATAAATGAATATAGTTTACCTATTTTGAAGCATTGTGTTGAAGAGCTGGCAATCTGTGTTGATGTTGCTGCAGCATTAGTGGTGTGGAGCTGCTGTGCAAGCGTGATGAATGTGTGCAGTGTAATAGTGTGGGTCCGCGAGACCAAACCGTTAGCGTAGTTGTGTACTTCCGTATTGTTGTAAAATGGCGGGTAATGTGTGGTATGTGTCTTAGCGGAATATCCGTAGGTCTTTTATGGTGTTTTGCGAGTGTCTTGTGGTGTTTTGCGAGTTTCTTGTGGTGTTTTGCGAGTTTCTTGTGGTGTTTTGCATGTTTAGAGTGCTGTGGCCTCATTTTCGTTTTGTTCGGCGGCCATTTTTTCTCTTGCTTAGAGAATTTTTTAGTGTCTAAACTCTTATTTTGAGTTAAATGAAGGTGTAACTTGCTTTTTTGAGGTCCTGGATGCTCCCTCTTGCTGTAGGTAAGCTTTTTATGTATGTGTTGTGTGTATTTATTGTGTTTTAAATTTTTTCATGTTCGCGGGTTGCGGACGATTTTTGCGAGGTCGTAATGTGTGCTAACGTGTCTCGTATGTTTTTTGCGTTACGACGTGAAGTTTGCGAGGTCCGCAGTTGCTGGCATGGAGCGAGGGCCGTGGCTCGCTTCGCGAGGGCCGTGGCTCGCTGTGCGAGCCCGCAAGCGTTAGCAACAACTCGTACACTCACAACTATATATGTGATATATATATATATATATATATGTGATATATATATATATATATGTGATTTTATATATATATATATATATATATATATATATATATATATATATATATATATATATATATCTGTCTTTGTGATGAGCACCAACGGTGCTCAAAGGAGCAAAAGTACACGAGAGAGGAGGGGCTCGCAATTTATGGATAGAAGTGTCTATTTCATGAAGAGTAAAAAGGTCCTTTTGAAGGAGTATTAGTGAGGAAAACAGTGAATCCATCAGTGTATATATAAGATATGTTCGCTCCAAATTTATTTTAAGATTATGGTTTAGTTCAAAATGTTCAAACATTGCAGTGAAAGGTCATAATAATGTGACTTCACCCTGTAATTTTTAGCAGTAGGGTTGGTAAAACTATGAAACCATTAAAAGTTAAATAAATAGTAAAATGATGAATGAACATGTAAATGATTTCCAAAAAGTACACTAAAGTTTCATATTTATAATACACTGCATTTAAAATGAAACTTCATAATGACAATAAGCAAAAGGTTGGCTATACTAAGCTTAAAATTACCTGAAAACATCTTCCGCTAGTAACTTTTTCTAAGGTGATTAATTCTCACAGTGATAAACAAGAGAATCATACCAAGCTGGTGAAGATAGCATAATTACAGAGGCTTATAAGAGCTCAAGATCCTTTAATTATTCTTATTGATACCACATTTTCTAAGTTACAAGTCTGACCTCCCAGAGACAAACAAGTTTGGATGAAGTGATAGTAAATATAAGTAAAGTATTACCAATATTTATTGTAGTCCATGAATTGCCACTGCTTGGCTTTAAGCAATATTTATGACTCAAGTACATTGTATTGTGATTAATTAATCCATGAGATAGGCTTACTCATATCCCAAAAATTCTTGAATCCAGTTACTGCATTGTTCAGTTGGAAAGCTATACAATTCACTCAAATTATATCAGAATCATGAACTCTCCAACTAAACACAATGACTGCTTGCTCTAACGTTCATATTTTTCTGAAAAGTGCTTCATTCATCCTGAACTGTACTAAAAGTCAATAAATCTGAAGGTTTTTATTACTCGAGAAACACATGCAAAGGGCTTAAAGAACTTTAAAAAAAACACAAATTATTGAGGAAAAACAGAACCCAAAAGAAAATGCAAACAATACTCACACTATTTAGAAAAATCTCTAGGAATAGAGGTTAATTTAAAGCACAAGCAGAGTGTCAACCAAATGAGTAATGCTTCCAAAAATATTAATTCAGCTTTCAGAGGCCAAGGGTGGGGGTTAAAATTTAATGAGACATTATGTTACTTTAATAAATCAATGAATATAATAGACCATACTTATAATGATCTATATTTGCACCTCTACAAATTCAGTGTGTGGTGTACAAGTGAGATTACACACAATTCCTCATAACAGTCATAAGGCATCCAGCTCTTTTGTTCATACAATTGGTCCAATGAAATACCTACCGCATTCTTGACTGTTTTTCTGTACTCTCATAGTAAAACAAAAAGTTAATCTCATGAACGCCTTCTTCATCTGGTCCCCGTAACCACATAGGAAGTTGGACTGATGAACCAGGGGCTAGAATAGAGTCTATAAGTGGAATATCTACAACTTCTAGCTGGCTTCCACCACCAATACCAAAGTCTATGGGAGCAGCGGATGAAGTTAGCACGGAGCACCCAGAGGTAGAATCTGTGACAACAGTCTTATAAGCACTGCAGTTCATGGAGGCGGCAGGACTTAGTGGTGTTAGTGCTGCTGTACTGCTGCCAAAAGTAAAAAACTGTGGCCGTCTGGAAACAACCCTTAGGCCAGTAAGTGAACACTTGCTCACATTCACAAATTCAACATGTGCTTTTCTGATCTCTCCACAGAGCAATCCAGTTGGAAAGTTTATGAAGAACACCTAATGGAAGGAAATAAAAACGGTTAAACAAGATCTGAAAGATAAAATAAAGGCATTCACTATGCAAGCTTACATGTCTTAATGCAAGATCATGACCACTAGACCAAGGTCAAATGTAGTTCTTGTTTACACTTGTTAAAGACCATAGGTTTACCTCCGTACCTTGTTCTGTATACAGCTACACACGGTTTAGCGCAGTACATGCGTTCCTGCATGCAAAAGCGCTATCCGAAAACCGTGCTAAATGGTGCATTATAATAGGCATATCCCTGAACAGCGCTATGGCAAAAAAAAAGCGAGCTAAACAGGGATTTAAATGCCTGTAGCCCGATATCGTGAGATTTAGCTCTGTTTGGGGTTTGGACCCGGAAACAGGGCAATAGGGAATCAGAGTTGTGCAGGGTATTACTGTACATGGATTCAGCCCCTGAATAAATAAACTATGTGTATCATGACCTTCTACAATAGAAATATTTATGCTAATTATTGCCTACAAAAAAAAAAAAAAATCATACCTCTAGCAAAGGCATTTGCTGTGTAATTATTGGATCTAGGCGACGATCAGGTCCATACTGAATTGATGTTTTCTCCTCCTTTGTAGAATTTAGGCGAGAACCTTGTATTTCTAAATCCTGGCGCCCTCTGACAGACATTCCATTAGAAATAAACTTGCCTGTAACAGATGTTAAGATCATTTCACATTCTAGAAGCAATGCAACCTCAAATAAAAACACATCTCCATAGCTTCAATATATAGTCTCACCATTTCTAATTTGTGCTTAAATCATTATTTTTTTAACTTTTGAATTAAACAGTCTTTTTAATGTTTCTAACTGCTTTGCCCGAATGACTGTAAAAGTTGTTAGCTCTACTACAGTGCTTCAAACATTATAAGCGGTCACAAGTAAACTTTTTCAGATCCAAGAATCTGTTAGCTTAATATTTACAATAGGATAATGCCATAACCATGGCCTTCCTTATAACAAAGCCTTACCTGTTGGTATACCACTGGCAGGTGCAACGCCATCCACGTTACTAGTACTCTGAACAGTACTGAGATTGTAGACAATACCAAGAATATGCAACTCTCCTGTTTGATGGGGAAATAGCTTTAATCTTGCCTGTGGGAACAAACATTGTGGTGTTAAGGAAAAAGTAGATTAAAAAGACAAAAGGATATAGAATCCAGCATTTAGTTCCCTTGTTTTCAAGCTCATAACCCTAATCTTTACACACAGCTAGAATGAAACATTCAGCAGGAGTACAGAGGGAAAATTTCTTAAGAGTAAAACCAGAAAGTCAGCATTTAAATTCCAAGTTAGAAATCTCTTATGACATTTTTAAGAAGAATTGCATCCATGTTGCTGCCCTGCAATTTTACATAAAGGCCAAAGACTGCTAAGCATAGAGACATCAATGGATGAAAATACTCAACAGTGCGAAGGTCATTTATCTGCAGCTGACACGGGTTTGGTAGCAGAATGTAAGTTCAAATTTAGCTGTAGTTTCTAAAAGATGGAAAGAGCTCTAGCTAATAAGCCACTTTTTTTTGTTATCTCAAACAGTAATGTTGTCTAGGCTGGAATTTCTATGGGGGATGGGGGAGGAGAAAGAAAGAAAAGAGGGGAGATAAAAAGAAAGTTTACTTACAATTCTTGTTTCTTCGCTGCCAATCAGAAACTCACTAATCTCTTCGGTTCCAATAAGATCATTGACACATTTTCCCTGAATTAAATATGTGTTTTTGGGGGTGGGGGTGGGGGTGGGGTTGAGAAAAGGAAAAGTGTTATTTTGTAGGAACTTGTTACCTAGGTTACAGCTCTCCAATTCATTTTGAAATATAAAGAATAAACAATGTACTTAATTAGGATGGCATTTTGTTTCTATTCAGGCTACAATAGTTTGATTTAGTTTTACTGAACACATAATTCTAGCATGGAAAAAAAATGTTTACATTTAATATTATTGCACTACGGAAATGTTGGTGGGTTACAAATAAAGGATAATAATAATTGTATGAAAGTCAAAACATATCGCAGAAAAGACTAATATTTAACAGCATTTTTGTGAATGAAACAAAATAATATATTTAGAAAACTATACATACGTTTTAATTTGACTGTCAATAACGGGAAACCAAAATAGCAGATTTGGATTGTTGTATTTAATAAAGGACTAATATTAGGATATGGAGCATATTAATATGCCTGGCATTGTATCCCATGTAATTCATTAAACTACCGGCATAAATATCTCTATGCACTGCATCTTTTCATCATCTCAGAATCGTGTTCTATTATATAGAGAGATGTAATGATAAATAAGCAGATCTAAATGAAGTGTTTAAGTGCAATGAAGCTAGTAATTGCAAAAAGACAAAAAACACACTAGGATTATTCTTCAAGGGTGAGACTGCCAAATTGTGCTTTTTTAATTCTAAGAGCAATTCAGCTAATGGGTTTAATCCAAAAAAAAAAAAAATGAATATCAGTAATATAAAAGTGATTATTTTTGCGAATATGAATTCTGAATGTAAACGTTTTTGTTTTTATCAAAACAAAAAGAAGCAAACAAAAAATATACATGAGATATATTTAGAAAAAAGAGCAATTATAAAAAAAGCTGTTATTTTTATGTATATTTCATCACATGCTTTGCTTAATGAAAGTTTATCATCAACACATAAAACAGCTCTGAGTGACAGTTGTATCAATTAGCCTTTCGCATCTATGTAATCAAATTGTACATTTGCCATAAATAATAATAAACGTTAAAATAGAATGATACAATTGATACAGAATATTCACCACTTTATAAATAAGGTTTAATAAAAAGTATTATCATAATGTTCCACCTTTGTGATCAAATCCTTTTCATTGCTGACTGGTTCTTTCACTTCTCCATTATGTTTTTCACTAAAGTCTTTTGGCTGGAACTTCCACAACAAAGATAAATCTGTCAATAAAAGAGGAACCTTCAAAGGGTTCTTAAACGACACCTCAACGGTTATCGGTTCTGTAAAAAAAAAAAAAAAAAAAGTAAGAATTTACATGCTCAAAACATGGAAAACTGAAAATCACCAGACAAGAAGAATATTGATTTAAGCAATTTTCTAAAGCTAAGTTAAGAGCAAAATAGCATTAATTAACAATGTACTTAGAATTTAAATATCCTTTAGATTGTACTTCTGCGAATTTTCAATCTTATGTGCTTTAGTGAAAGAACTGTGTACACTTGATTTTAAGCTCAAAGACAGGGCCCGCCATTATTTTGTTTTTTCTTCATTGCATTAATATTGTTTTGAGTTGAACTTACCCCTGTATAGCGCTACAGAATATGTTGGCGCATTACATATAAAGGAAATAATAATAATATTATACGGTATAAAACTGTACCAAATTAGAAGAACTTACAAATACTACTATATAAAAACTATGATGTCTTTACCTTTTACTACAGCAAGAGGAAATTTGGAGTTATCAGAATTACTGCTTAAGCAATACTGTGTTAGTTGAAAGTTCTGTGGCAAAACCCCTTTATTAACCACAGCTACAACTTGTTCTTCCAGCTCCTTCCAGTGTTGCGATGTCTCTCCATCGTATTCCTGATCAAGACTTACATGTGTAGCTGCTTGCTTTTCACCTACAAATAAATAAATAAAAATGTAGTAATATTACCACACATTGCATTTAAAGAAACACTACATAAAATGTACATAGGTATATACTTTAATGTCATTTACATTAGTTGGAGGCACTAGAGCTTCTTATTTACAGTCTAGTCTTTTTTGACACAGCTAAGATATCATTATCCACAATAATGACAAACTTACAATAGGATCAAATGGATACATTATGGAATGCAAAAAAAAAAAAAAACAGGGGTAACAATAAAGGAGGTAAACAGAAAGCAAAGGCCTTGCGTTATATTGCATAAGTATTTTATTTTCACATTCTGAAAAAAATACAAACAAAAAAAACATTTAGACTATTATCAGAGATGGTTCTTCAAAAGAGCATACTGTAGATAGGAGAATGTAGCGATTCTGTAAGACTGCAATGGTGACAGACACTCCATAGTTTTTAAAAGTTGTTTTCAGAGTTCTATATTAGTGGGGGGTTTTGTGTTTACACAGAGTAGACAAGTGTGAGGGGCAACAATTGATCAATGAAACCACATATAGAAGAATATTTAAAAAATATATATATATTTGTTTACATAGGACTTTCTAAAATAAAAATAATTTTAAAATTTACAAGAAATAATTATAAATCACTGCTGGACACATATGTTTCTGTAACAAAGTATCTCCAAAGAAAACCCTGAAAAGGACGGTTGCATACCTAAAGTATCAGAGGCCTTTAAATATGCCTACCGACATACATAAAAGAGAGGAAAAACTTTAAAACCAATTCATTTTCCATAAATTAAAGGACAAATAAAAATAGCAACAATAAAACAAAATCAGGAATATCAAATTATATGCCTGATAAATCTCACTACACTCATTGCCTGAATGGTTTATTCAAAGTAAATTCTCTTCAACAGAAGGACATTTATCACCCAGTAGAAGATAAAACAACAGTTTTGAACCTCTGGTATATTATGTTTAATAGAGATTTCAAAATGGATTAAATACAGAAGATGCCTCAAAGAATTGATTTAGGAGTCTTTGGAGTGAGAAGAACCTTTTATCAGATGCCTAGGTATCCTTCTGGGAGCATTATTGTGGATAGCCTAGCTTTTAACATCTCCCTACAAGATGTTAGGACAGTAAGCTAGATACTCTTATTACAAAGGAAGCTAAAAATATGAGGAAGGAATCTATAATGCTGATCAGGAAAAGAAAATGTTAATCAGTATTATATAAAAGTTTCCATTTTGTGTTCATTATGACAGTATTATAGAAGCATAAAATCTAAGCAAGTAAATCAGAGGGGTAATTACAAGCAAGTAAAATGTGAAATTACAGCATATGGATAGAAAGTGCCAGTCGGCTCAATTCCTAATAATTAACAAAGCTCTTGGCCAAAAATAAAAACATTGTTCCACCCAAGAATTAAAAAGGCTATGTAGAAAGTAATTATGGATGGAGCAACCCTGTCTAGGTCCTACAATCCAGTATGTATAATACCGATAATCCGTAAAAAAATGGCCTTTACTTTCAATGCATGGAAATCTGTTAGTTCTTAGTCCCTAATTATCGGCCAACAGCAGTGTTGGCTGCTGCATCAAACAAATGACATGCAAATGGATGTTATTTTTACTACAATACCATACTGACCATCAGCTGGTCGCCTATCATGTCCAAAGAAGACACGCGTAGCTGAGCTATTAATGTATGGCAAAGGTAGTTGAGGTAATGGGCTCTCAGGAGACTGCTGACATACATTCTGAAAGAAAGAAAAAACAAGAATTGTTTACAAGGTAACATACACAATTAAAAATACAGTTCTGAGCATTGTGTTTGTTGTAATTGCAAAATGAATGTTCAGCTCCAATGAAAAATCAACACAACAACCTAATTTTTGGCAGATCAATACAAATACAGAAACAAATGAAATGCTAACACTAAGCTATATATAACATATTACAATTTAATTCGAATACTCATGCTATTTAACTTTAACAAGATTAAAAAAAACATATTGAGGGTATAGAGTGTGAGTGAGAGTATGTCTTGGAAAACACAATTAAAGTCAATGGAGGAGGAACATTTGAAAATGAAATAAGTGATCTTAACTGAGATGACTAATGCTGCACATCATTGCAAGTAATAGTATATTAAAGCTGATTTTTATTTTTTAACTACAGTATCTAAAACAACTTTTTAATATTCACAGGTAATGTTCTATTAAGAAAGCATAATTTTAAAATTATACCTTAGTGTACCATAAACAGGTACTACTGAAGCCCAAAATTGAATATGGTCAGTGTAATAGCAGTCATCTACAAAGTGGTACTTTTTTTTTTACATAATAATAAAAAAGGAAACTAAATAAGGTGTTGTAAAGTGTAATATTTTATATTTGTCAGAAGCATGTCAGTCAACATCCTCCTTTCTTCCTGACTTTGTAAAGTTTGTTTACATATCTATTTACCATGGCATCCCAAAAAGCTCTCAAAGCTTGAATGTACGAAAGTAAATATCGATTCCTTACTAGAGTCCAGAATAATTAGCAAATTTTATGGTAAGGACTATAGAAGAATATCCTTTTAAGCATTCGTGTAACTGTTCTCTCCAAATGATGCAGTATAGTCAATTATATTACCTGCATATCACAATTTAAGGATGTACTGAATATGTGGAATAATTTCATACTTTGCTGCAGTGTTAGAGATATTTGAAAACAATGGAAAAAATGGCCTTAAAATGTTCAAGACACTATTGAAAAAGAAAATTAGGTTAAATCTTTACCTTATAAACAAACAGATATTCTCGTAGAAAGGCTCCTTGCTGTGATGCAGGTTGCTTGCTGTCATTAATTAAAATATGTCTAAAAGCAGACACAGAATTCTCCAGCTGACGAAGTGTGAATGACTGCCGTCCAATAGTAAAGTTTATGTGATCTTCTGCAAGAGACCAACCTTTCCCTTTGTAAACCTGCATGGCTTGGCAGTAACAACGCAAGGCATGTTTTTTCTGGAATGAAAATGTGGCAATATTATTTTAAATGATATCACAAAATGTTTCAAGGATGGCCAGAAAAACATGCAACCAACAAGATCTATAATACATAAACAGTGATTTATCTATTCAATTGAAAATGTATAAACTTCCCAAAAAAATATTAACGTGAAGTTCTAACCCTCTATGACATTCATACTAATGAAAACAAACAAGTGAATTAAAGTTAAGTTAAGTTAAAGCTGCAAATAGAAAGTTTTCCCAGATCCATGAGCAAACTTTACTGACAGAGTATTTTGATGTGGGCCAGTGTAAGAGACGTAAAGAGGGTAAAAAAAAAAAAAAAAAAGACACCTTAGACCACAGGAATAGTTTTCCTCTGCTTTTCCTGCTCTCCTTTGTCCAAATATTATATGAACTATTTATGTTTTCTACCAATTTACTGAATTTTAAAGGGTGTAATGATTTTATTTTCTCTCAAGTTATAACCCATTGTTCATAAAGCTCTCTAAAATAAAACAGAATTTTACATGTTGAAGAAGCCAAAGTCCCTGCTTGTGAACAATTACAATCCTAGTATCTGTTGCAATAATGGCGTAGACATACAGAATATTGGAGAGTGTCATATAAAGGTATATGAAAAAGTACAGTATGAGTGTAGCAATATTGTCTGATTAGCTTCTTGCTTTAGTCATGTTGAAGCACAAATGCAAGGAGTAAAGTTTTAGGTTTAATTTACCTGTCCTGATTTACTAAAACGATGGCCTGCTAGTATCATATGGAAAGCAAACTTCCGCACCATAGGACTCTTCATATTAATAAAGCAGTGAGCTGCCTGCTCCAAAAGTAATGCACTCCGTAGGTCTGAGTCCTGTTGGAGAAAAATAAATTAAAATTAGGGTACAAAATATTACCTTAAAGGAGTCATCTGGACCCTGAAGAGCGAGTGCCTGGGAGTATACAGATAATATTATTACTCTTTTTAAAATTAAGTGCTAGCATTTTCTGTAGTGCTATTTAAAATATTATGCATTATTTACAACTCGAATAGTAATGGCTCAAGGTTGCTACTTACACTATAAAGAGAATAACCAAGGGTGCTCATAGAAGTAATCCATCAACTAAATACAAACAAGAGCAATACATCTATTTTGGCACAACCCTGGAAAAATAGTCTCATATATGTAAAAATACATATATAAAATAACATTAAAAAAAACACTGCTGCCTGTTCGGGTGAATTGGTTCAAAGTTACACACGTCATATGGCACTAGTAGTCAGAAAAATAATAAAGTGTCTAAGCAAAAAAAATATACGGTATCTAATAAATCTATAATGAAAACTGTGTCTTGTGTATTTGTACTTTATTAATGTGCATATAACAAATCAAGTGTTAGGATAAACTTGTAACGCTTATATGAAGACTTATAGGTCTTATTCTATATCAATTGAACCAAAACGTATCATTAATGAACATTCCTTGAAATCAATTTCCTTCATATGCAGAGTTCTGATAATGCTGAATAAAAAACTTCATAAAAACTCATTGGACTTTAAAGAGAAAGAAAGTCTTTAATGCAGGCTCACTTCTCAATATGGGATAGTAGAGCTGGTGAAGTTTATGTTCCTCAGAGCACAACTTTATGTATTCATTTCTAGATACAGAAATAACGATTTCTCTTGATAGTCACTACTGTATACATATAGTAACTATTGCTGTCACTTATTTTAATTGCTTTGTTGTGGTGCATATACTTAACTCCCAGGGATATCCTGTAGATGCCCTTATTGAAGATCCAATATTATTCCTGACACTTTTTGAATGCTTATATGTAGTGGTCGCACCCCATTCCTACTACACTGCCACTCCTTTAATTATTATTTTTTTTGTAGCATTCCAACGTTCTAATATCTCTATTAGTAATGAGCAATTGCAGCTACACTAAATCCCTCAATAATATACAGCTTATCATTTAGTACAACTCTAAATGTTATAAATATGGAATGCTGATTTTTAAACTCCCAATTCATCAGCTCGCACTACAGTATGCTGATGCGATCTAATGGTGTCATCAGAGGCGCAATAAGACACGACGCGTGTTTACTTACTTCATCAGCACCAGACCTAGCCCCCTCTCTTCTTGAACATGTTGTCAACTGCCTCTGAAGTATATACTTCTGATGACTGCCCAGCAAATCAGCATGTTAAAGAATGAGCTCCTAAACACTCACCCTCTACTACATATCCCACTCCTCAAATATCCCTCACTGTTGACAATGCCATCATCACTCCTAACTCCCAGGCCTTCTGTCCTGGGGTTCTTTTGGACCTTGCTGGACTTTAATTCCTCATGTACAACCAATAACCACGTCATCTTCACCTAAATAAAAATCTACACACTGTATCAATATCTTACTCAAGACACAACTAACATTATAATCCTTTCCAACCTCCTATTTTGACAGAACTTCTTCAACACATTTCTTATTGGCTTCCAAAACACTCATCTCTCGTCATTCTAATCCGTAATGAAGGTGTGTGCTAGACTCATGCAAGCAGAGGAAGTGGATGTTATAATGCATGTTGTGTAAGCAATTTGCTAAGCAGTTCGTGCTTTTTAAAGGTGAAGGTTGATAAGGCTTCTTTAAACAGATGTGTTTTTACTGAGTTTTTGAAGCTTTTATAAGCAGGAAGATAGTGTGAAAAAGTGAGGAATGCAGTTTCACAGAGTAGGTGCAGATCAAGAATAGTCCTGCAGGCAGGAGTTAGAGGAGGAAAGAAGGTCATTAGCAGAGCTAAAAAGGGGCAGTTTTGGTAATACTTGCAGACGAGGGCACAGATATGTAGGGATTCACTGTTGTTAAGGGTTACATTACATTAATATGTAATAGTCATGATTTAAAGCCCATGAGAGATAGATTTGAATGTCATGATACTGAAATCTAAAATATTTTATTAGGGTGCCAAGGGAGGATGTATAGATGGAGAAGAAAAGCGGACCTAGGACAGAACCTTGTGGTACGCCAACAGTTATGGGGAAGTGGGGAAGCAGAGATTCCAGAGAAGGAGACACTAAATGTTAGATTTTCTAGACAGGATGTAAACCATGAGAGAGCTGTGTTGCAGATGCCAAGGGAGGTGTCTCTGTGGAGTGTTGGGGTCAGAAGCCAAAATGAAGGGAGTCGAGAAAAAAGGAATTTGTTTAGGTGATTGTAGGCGGGTAGCTCAAGTAGTTTTGAGGCCAAGGGAAGTGTAGGGAGATAGTTGGATGTACAAGCTGGATCAAGAGAGTGATCGTAAGAGGAAAATAGAGCAAACTTCTAAATGAGAAATTGAGGAAGGGAACTGGGGGTATGCAGTGAAGAATGTAATAATGTCCATTTGTCCGTTGTATAGAGTTGATAATCACATCCATTTGTGGCAGTTCATCCCTGTACAGTGGTGATGATCATGTCTGTTCGTGGCAGTGTGTCCCTGTATAGTTGTGATAGTCAATAATCACTGTGTACCTCCCGTTTCTCAGAACTTGCACTTACATGCACTTCCCTTCTTATAGATCCATACAATTTAATGTCCGTAATAGTCACTTCCATAAATAATAAGTTTGGTTAGTAAACAAGTCAGTGAAATCCATGGAGGTAACAAATGGCCGAACAAAAGGACCCCAAACAGAAGTGTGATAACTATATTGGCCCCACGGCAGCTAATTAGTAAAGCCTCCATTCAGAATTGATCTACTTGTCAGTATTCGCACACATGGGTGATAAATCAAAATATTTAAATTATTTAAAAAAAAAAATGTTTTGGGGAATACCAAGAAGGTCTGTGGCATAGACTTACCTCACTTGTAAGACGTATCAATAGAGCGGCTGCTTCCGAATATTTGCCTTGACTTTTTAAAATTTCAGCACTTAGAAGAACACATCTTTCAGCCAACATCATGTTTCTAGAAACACAACAAGTTACTTGTTATTTTTTATGAAACCAATATTCATTTTACCCCACACAGAACATTAGAGATTAAAAAGGAAAGCATTGATTAAATCTACAACATATGTTGCCTAAATGTCCACTATAATGCCCTAGCAACAAAAGCTACAGGTTGTAATTAGGCATTGATCAAAATTCATATTCAGAGATTAAAAAGATATATATTTCAAATTAAAAACTTATTTTCAAAGTTCTGATGCAACAGCTGCGCTTATCCACCCCTGTAAGGTCAATGGAGGGAGGGGCTTTGTCTACAAAGCAGCTCTACATTTTCAAACATAACCGCACAATAAATCGGCCCTGGCTGGATACTTGTGTTAAAGAGGTTTCAATGTGGGGCAGTGTGTGAACTACTGTGTAGACAAACCTCTGGAGGCTGGTCTATGTAAATTCATTTATCATTGAATGTTTTGATAAAAATGATAAAATATGAATGTCGTTAGGGCATTACAGTGGCTCTTGAAAGGGAAATTATTTCCTTATGAGAAAACTTTAGTAAAAGCTCATTAAATTTTAAAGTAGACTGTATACAATAAGGTAGGAACAGCATATGTTTCAAATGCCAAACAGGAGTATATATCCTATCCATGTATTAATTTGCACTATTACCTTATTCATTTTAATACCATTGAGAAAGATCCAGATATGACCGAAACGAGTTTGGTCAACTTTTTTTGCAGCTGAGCCTGCTTTTTTACCCAGAATAGTGCTAGATTTTCGTTTATGTGGGTTGAATCCCATAATTTTATATCTCATATATACTCCATTTCTGGCAAACGGAGGGACATTGATCAGACTGTCCCTTATACAGAGGATTATAACTCCTACAAACAAGCTGTCTAAATCCATTACAAATGATGAGGATTAAGCATGAGTGTAACATTGTGGCATTTATTCTGATTTTTTGTATATATGGTGTTTTTTTTATTTCTGTGTACAATAAATAATGTATTGATCTGTACTTTGCACTTTCTTTCCCCCCTTCATTTCCTTCGTCATACTGTTTAGTATGTTGATTTTTCTTTTAAATGCAGAGTACATGGAAAAAAATTATTACTTTTATAAAATTAAATACAAATAAAGAGGGGGGGGGGGGGGGGGGGAATTAAAACTTAAAATTATTTCTTACTTGCATATATCTCTATACGTCTGTATTGCAGTGTCCATGTAATGAGCAGGGTATGGTCTTGGAGCACTTGTCTGAAGAAATGCAGATACTGCAGCCATTTCCTGAAAAAGTAATCTCTATTAATGGTGATTATACTAGATTGAGAATGTAAGCTTGGTAAAAAAGAAAGGTGCAATGCAGATGGTAATATATAGGGAATTATAGTTAATAAAATGGCAGGGAACAATGCAAGATTTGTATACAGATTTAAATGATCACTCAGTGACATGTGAAACAAAGTATCCAGAAAAGTATGGAGTATATGAGAAAGTGAATGGTAGGGAAATAAGAGCACTAGGGTCCACGTAGCTAACAATAAAATATGGCATCTAACAATTGTACCGTGTTCCATTCTATTTGAAATTTTACTGTAGCAAGAAAGTACACATTAACGATGTTGCAAACAATTACACTGCCTTGCAAGTATTCATCCCCCTTGTTTTTTTTTACTTATTTTGTTACATTACAGCTTTAAGTTCAATGTTTTGTTATGTGATGGATCAGAAGACAATAGTCTAAGTTGGTGAAGTGAAATGAGAAAAATATATACATAAAACATTTTTTTAGAAATAAAAAACAGAAAATTGGCATGGGCGTATGTATTCACCCCCTTTGTTATGAAGCCCATAAAAAGCTCTGGTGCAACCAATTGCCTTCAGAAGTCACATAATTTGTGAAATAATGTCCACCTGTGTGCAATCTAAGTGTCACATGATCTGTCATTGCATATACACACCTTTTTTTAAAGGCCCCAGATGCTGCAACACCTAAGCAAGAGGCACCCCTAAGCAAACACTGTCATGAAAACCAAGGAACTCTCCAAACAAGTAAGGTGCAATGTTGTCAAGAAGTACATGTCAGGTTAGGTTATAAAAAAAAATATCCAAATCTTTAATGATCCCCAGAAGCACCATCAAATCTATCATAACCAAATGGAAAGAACATGGCACAACAGCAAACCTGCCAAGAGACCCACCAAAACTCACGGACCGGGCAAGGAGGGCATTAATCAGAGAGGCAGCACAGAGACCTAAGGTAACCCTAGAGGAGCTGCAGAGTTCCACAGCACAGACTGGAGTATCTGTACATAGGACGACAGTAAGCCGTACGCTCCATAGAGTTGGGCTTTATGGCAGAGTGGCCAGAAGAAAGCCATTACTTTCAGCAAAAAACAAAATGGCACGTTTTGAGTTTGCGAAAAGGCATGTGGGAGACTCCCAAAATATACAGAGGAAGGTGCTCTGGTCTGATGAGACTAAAATTGAACTTTTCGGCCATCAAAGAAAACGCTATGTCTGGCACAAACCCATCACATCACCCAAAGAACACCATCCCCACAGTGAAACACAGTGGTGGTAGCATCATGTTGTGGGGATGTTTTTCACCAGCCACGACTGGGAAACTGGTCAGAGTTGAGGGAAAGATGGATGGTGCTAAATACAAAGATGTTCTTGGTCAAAAGCTATACCACTCTGTGCGTGATTTGAGACTAGGAAGGAGGTTCACCTCCCAGCAGGACAATGACCCCAAACACTGCTAAAGCAACACTTGAGTGGTTTAAGGGACACCATGTAAATGTGTTGGAATGGCCTAGTCAAAGCCCAGACCTCAATCCAATACAAAATCTGTGGTCAGACTTAAAGATTGCTGTTCACAAGCGCAAACCATCCAACAATCTTTAAAGTTGTGGGCATGTTCTGTAAATTAAATGATGCAAATACTCAAACAATCCATGTTAATTCCAGGTTGTGAGGCAAATACTTTTGCAAGGCACTGTATAAGACCCATTTTTAAAATTACATTTTAATTTCCAGAAGCGTGGTCTATTTGATTTTCTGGCTCACATATTTTCAAAGATCACATGAAAAATTGGCAAGGCATCTGTGATAGGCATAAGCAACCCACAAATGTGATTTCACTAGAAAAAAAAAAAATTCAGTAGAGTCCAGTTTTCAAAGGATTGCTTTCATGTGATACAATAATTTGATGACGCAGAGGGAAAATCCGAAATCACCTAATGATGGACAAAAAGGACTTCCAAATAGGTCTTTAAGTGACATGGTTGTCAGCAGGATGAAATATAAGCTTGATATGCTTAACATGTTATTACTTTCTGAAATGTAACCACTTAAAAAAGGGCCAGTTAACTCAGCACAATTTGGATCACATTGCAATAAAGATCTCCTAAAAACATGTTGAAATAGTTTTTGAGTTTGTGAAATACGTGTATTTTTCACAGAGAAAATCAAACCTACATTTTATCTTATTGCTTGTTTAATTCCCAGCTCCATCTCTGCCTCACAGCTCAGACAGAGTGTTGTTCCTTCTCCTAGGTAACTTCAACCAATCAGGTTGCAGTGGTGTGTTTCTATTAAACTCTATAGGAAAGCTTTTGACTGACAGAGAGCTTGTGCCCAGACAGCATTGACAACATGGAGAGGCTGGACCTCCTACCCCATAGGTCATCAACCTGCTTTATGAAACTTTAAAGAAGCCTTCCTGCTCCACACACACTAATACATTATACACACATCGATTATGTGACAGATAGATGTACTGATGCTGCAAGTTGTGGGATATTTCTGTTTTATATTTATCAAAGTATTAAATGTGTGCATTTTCTTACTTTTTACTTGGTGTTTATATTTTACAGTATCAAATTAGTAATATTAATATTACACAAGAGTTTTATATCTATATGCAGTTAAAATTCATACTTGCACTTGATTAACCATTTACTGCCCTGTATACATCCAGTTGCATTTCTAATGCTTTGGAACCCCCTATAGTGTTCTCCTCACTCTTACAGTCACACAAAAGAAAATGTGTATCCCAATTGTTTAGATTTGTTTACATGTATACATTATATAAGTAAAATTCCTTTTTCGAAATGGAATTGTTTGTGTGCGGTCGGAAAATATTTATTACACATTATTTGTGCTCCATTACTACTAGGGGGTGAATTAGCAGCTATAGTAGCTCTCTATGTCGTAAGCGAACCCTGCTCAGTTCTATGTTGGCTCCACCTCAAACAGTGACAACATCTGTGTATATGCTGTGAAGGACAAAAGGACTGCTCCTATACTGAGTAATATGAGTGGCAAATACAGAAAGTTAGCCAAAAATGTCATATATTCCACTAAAAGGTTTATAAAAATTAAAGAAATCAAATGCAACACAGAGTTAAAAAATATTAGTGGTTCAAGACATTTTAAGCCCATCCTCATAGCCCTAGTAGACAGCTTCATTATCTCATTATTATTAAGTAGGTTCTAAATAAGTAGTTGAAAATGTGAATTTTCTTACATTAAACTTACATTGACGTTTGCAATTATTACCGGTCAATCTTTCTAAAGCAACAGAGTGAAATCTCTTCTAATGAGCTACTAAACTGGATATACTCACTCAATATTTAATTTTCTTTGGCATTAGACCGAAATTTATGTTTAAAACCACAAACAGAAGAGTAAACTAAAGTACTTAAGTTTCCTACAAAAGTAAATCTTTGTGGGGGTGATTAGTCATACACTTTTACACAACAATGCAATAGAGCCCTAATATAGCTACATAGCAGGATACAGAAAAAATGCAAAATTGTCACAGAATGCCTAGTACTTACTTACCAATGCACCAGCAGCATAAAGCATTGCCTGGTCACTCAAGAAATCCTTCTTTGCAGTATGATAGCAGCTGTACGCCAAGTCATAATGTTGCACCAAGAAACACAAGTCTGCCATTTTCCTGATTTGAAGCTCTGGAGCCTCTGGTGGATATCTGAACAAGGAAATTCATTGTTTTGTATTTTTATATAATCAAATACAACACTGTATTATGCATAATTATATTTTACAGCATTTAAGTAAACCAATGGTTCTGAATTAATGACACAGCAGAATGTTATAAAGGATCAGGCTGCCACATTAATCATTGTGGTATATTTCTTTAAGAGACATCAAGTAAAACATAGCAGATGATTGTAGAAATTGTAAAGTAGCAGTAATTCTGTAGATGAAATCAAGGTCCATACTTTTCACACATAAATCCCCCAAAAATTTGATTTAGTACCATTCAAAGAGTTACAAGAAAAAAGTAGGTGTGCTAGATAAAGGAGAGCTGGAGACAAAGTTTATTTGAGGCTACACAAGCTTTAGGAGGGTGATCTGTCTAATACCACCGCTCTAGAATCATCACATAGATCAAGACCAGCTGTGCAAAATGATACCACATTTTGGAGTTTCCCAGTAAACAAAATAGACAACGTGAATGTATGGAAAAGAAAAGTTTTATAATTTTAAACCATTGTAATCATTTATATGAACTTTTTGTTTCAAGCGGTTTCGTATATATCACTTTGCTTAAAGTGATGAGCCACAATTAACTATAAATGCCAACAGTCTGGACCCATGGTTAATATGGATATTGTATCACAGCTCCTCACTTTGAGCCAGGAGAGACTTGGAGCAATGGAGAAGTCAAGAATTAAGTCGGGCAATACAGTAACAGCTAACTACTGCTTATATGGTTTTTATATTTACTCTTGATGCAATTGTTTTATTACAATTTATTTGTGTTTGTTTTGTTCCCATTTGCTGCTCAACTAACAAATGCACTCACCACTTCACTATACTGGATATAATGCTAATGCTTGTTTATTTATTATCTTATACTTTTTGTAACATTGAAGGTACATTTGAATATAATGACAGATGTACATCACAGAAACATTTCAATATGTATCTGTGGTAAACTCCATTGCTGCATTAGCAAAGCATGAAATTATTCAAAAGCACAAGAAAAATGAAAATCTATTTTAAAAAAAGTCTTCTTGTTGGGCAGCACCATATGAGAAACAGATCTATGAAGCCAGAAAAGGAAAGAGGGAGAGAGAGAAAGCACATCCTATGAACTATTTAGACACAAAGGCAAGGCAAGTTGACATTGCTGTTAATCTATGGATTAATGAGCTAGCCAGCGTTTCTTGCTTAGTACATTTTTTCCTTACAGTAATCCTGATGTGTTCTTCAGTTCATTAATGCTCTTCTCTGGTACTTTACTACCACTGAACCACTTTTTTGTAGCAGAAAACAATGACCGGCTCAGCCCTTTCCTCGATATTAACTGAAAAGTGTAAAGAAACATATTAAGCAACACTGGAGTCATCTGGTAAAGTTATTCAAGTATGATTATTCAATATAAAGCCTTTAATTCGTAGCTCATGAAGCTTCACATTTTACACACACAGTATATCCTTACATAATATTAAATGAACAATGAAGTCCGATATGTATATCACCCTTTTTAGAAGAATTATATATTTTGCTAAATACAGCCAGTATCCAGTTAAATATAAACCAGTGGCCCTACAGTTTGTGATGTTTGTAGCAAACTAACAACAACATTAGCAAAAACCATACTTGTAGAAGAATTTAGGTTAGCTTAGCTTAGGTTTCTGGCCTCAACACTGGCCCACTTCTTTTTTGTTAGTCATTAGTGATTTCAGTTATTTGTATTGGACACCTTTCTCCCAACAGGTGAATAATCTGCACTGTAAACTCTACTCTCCCTGCTTAGTACCTGCCTAGGTCAGGCAATAAACATACATTTGTGTCCTTGACATTCAGAGCGGAGAAGATTTTCAAACCTTTAGTGCGCTTTTTGCCAAGTACAGTACAGTACATTAGTTCTTTAACAAACCCATTAACATTTACATTTTAGATGATATATTTAAAAAAAGTTATAGCAGTGACTTATTTTTTTTTTACTTTTTCAACTAACACCATCCTAAGGGTGCTTTCTCAAGTGAGAGGCCAAAATTTGTTACATCTTACCTATATGACCCCCTTCCGTATTCACCTATTCCTGTTTATTCTCTGACTTGTTCTCGCTGTTCTGCCTTTACTTTATATGTTACGAATCCTTCATTGTTTAAGAGCATAATATAAAGGACATGAAAATTGTTAAATGCCTTTTCCACAGTTTTCTTCCCCATTTCACTCCTGCTTTTTTAGACTATGTCCAAGCTCCTCAGTAGTAAGTAGCTGCACTTTTTTCCCCTCAACTCTCCTAGTGTCCAGTAAACACTATATTCTATCTTGAACAGCACTCCGAACTTAATTAACTGATCACTCTTCTGTTGCTGCCCACTTTTCATTCACACATGGACAATTTCCTGTTACTCAAATTATTCATTTGATTCCTGTCCCAAGACTATCCAACCTAATATCAGTCTCCAAATTCGTCTTAACCTGGTCCTGCCATAAAGACATTCAGGAAATGATCAGATTCTGTTAACAGACTTTTCTTGTATAACACTTATTTTATAAAATCCTCTGCCACACTCAAAACTGTCTTTGGCTTTATAGGGAAATATTGTATTCTATGAATAAAAATATAACTAATATTCCTGCTTATGAATAATTAGAAATGGCTTTGGCAGTTTACAAAGCTGAAAGGTCAGCCTAAATATACATTTTGTACAGAGGCACATTGAAGAATTCCTTATGTCAACTGTTTCTGCAATACAAAAGCAGCCTGAATGCAGACATGCAAAAAAATTAAGAAAAATATAAGAGGCAGTAGTTTACTTACCTGATCATTCAGTTGTCGGATAGTTTTTTCTATGTGAGGAAGTAATCCTCTGAATGTAAACTCCTGTATAAACTGCCTAATACGATCGTGGTCAGTAAGAGTTAAACAAGTGCCATGAGGGGTGCCAGCAACAGATTTTTTCATTTCGCTGACTGAGCCAAGAGTTTTACAATTATCAAGACCATCAAAGCTACCACTGGAGTCTCCAAGCTGGTCAATTTGAAGAGGGTGTGCTTTAAAGTTATTTGACAGTGCCTCTGCTGAGAGAAAAAAATAATAATACATGTTATATAAAGTTGTTTCCAAATGGAAATAATTTTCCAATTTACTGAAATGATTAGGTTTCTAACCACCTTCATTGTAGCATTCAGTATTATCGAACACAAGTTCCATTTCCAATGAAAATAAGAAAACAACCTCAGACTGCAAAATGCACAAGGCCTACACAGTCTAGGTTGTAAACCTACAAATAGGGTGCAGGAAAGTAACATAAACATGTGAATGCAGCAACAGAAACTGAGCAGAAAAATTACATTCAGTTGGAGATACGTTTTATTCTGATCATTTGTAGTCCATTCCCGATGTTTACAAAGATGGTGGTGGTGGAGGGAATGTAAATAATTAAAGACATTAACTGAAGTGAATTGTATGTAAAAGTTAAATCAATCAATAACCAATCTAGAAAACCCAATTGACGCTGCTACTCTTGAGGTGGTATGTAAAGCACATCCATGTCATTCTATCATAATACAGGACACAATCCACCTGCTGTGTTGACTGACCTATTGCCACCAGACTTATGCAGCTTTTTAAATGGCTTTATAAGTCTCTGCTATAAAGATAACCACTGTTATCAGCCACAATGAAACAGTTATCTAAGGCTCAACTTATGACTCCGTAGGAATCGAGCAGCAAAAGGCCTTTAACAGATTGATTTTTAAGAAACTATAGATTATTAGCCATGCTAATGAACTTATGAGTGATAGCTGAAGCTTGTATTTTTAAGTCACGTTACAAAAAGCACGCAGCAGTATAGAAGGCAGCATTATGAGCATGACCATTTAATGTGAGATCATTCATTGAATAGTTGTCACTGAGCTAGTGCACATTTTTGCTATATATGCCTGTACTACAAAAAATCTCAACCCTTATGCACTTAGTTTCCAAACGTTAAGAGATAGCATATATTCACATGGGTCAAAAATAGATTTTAGCAACTTTTTACAGAGAAAAATCTAGTAACCAGACACTGTAAAAATTTGAGCCTTCAAAGCTGATCAAATACTGTGCCATGACATATTCCTTATTTCTATGAGCCAAGGCATTATTTTTTAAACTGTGGAGGAACCTGTTTTTAAGCAACTTGTGTGCTTAATGTTTAGTCTTTAGTCACCACTGAAGACACTTTCACTTTGAAAAGCTTACTTGCAGTTTTTTAAATATCAGAAAGGCTGTCTGAATTATTGCTGACAACTGGCTGAAGACATGCATTAAATAAATTAAACCGCTTCAGCTTGTAAATACACGGCATACACAAAGACCTCAATAATCCAATAACAGTACTGTACATAAATTATCAATGGATTCTTGAGAATTTAGAAAGCTTAGAAAGTCATTGTAAATAAGAAATTTTGTGAACTTTAAATATTATCTGTGTTTTTTTTAGAAGTATAACCCAATTGTTCAACACAGATATTTCTCTGGGCACATACGGTTTGCTTCATGCCATTTCTGTACACAGTGGAATACAAATAAAATGTAGCATTCACTAAAAATTAAAGTAATATCATTATGTAAACATTATCTACAAAGAAATACGAGGCAACATTGCTTCTCAAGATGAGGTAATGTCTAAGGCGGCAGATCAGTTACTTGGCATTTAGAATATTTATGAGCTGCTTTGGGAAGTGCCAAAATGAAAGAAATAAGTATACTGCTGATTATTTTGCATCCAAAAGTAGCTTTAAAGGGATATGAAATTCATCAAAAGCCCTTTCCATAATTAAACTGAGCACTGAAGACTGATGAATAGTTAATTTGTTCGAATGTCTGCTCTGTAAGGACCAAAAGTAACAAACACCCAGCAAATGGCAATAAAGTACCATATATACTCGAGTATAAGCCAAGTTTTTCAGCCCTTTTTTTATACTTGAGTCACCACCCCCGTGTCTCTCTTTCCCTCCCCATCCTCAACCCCCCATCCTAACCCCCCCACCCATCCTCCTCCTAAACCCCTCTAATTACCTTCCCCTTTCCCCTCACTTGCCTTCCATCAGCAGCTGCTCCTCTGCGATCCTTCCGGCTGCGTCCGGACCCGGCATATGCTAATAACGTGACATGACACGCGTCACATCATTAGCACTGGACGGGTCCCCACACAGCCGGAAGGAGCTGCTGATGGAAGGTAAGTGAGGGGAAAGGTAGAGGGGAGGTAATTAGAGGGGTTTGAGGATAAGGGAGGGAGAGGAGGGCACACACACACACACACACACACGAGGGGAGAGAGAGAGGAGGGCACACACACACACACACACACACGAGGGGAGAGAGAGAGGAGGGCACACACACACACACACACACACGAGGGGAGAGAGAGAGGAGGGCACACACACACACACACGAGGGGAGAGAGAGAGGAGGGCACACACACACACACACGAGGGGAGAGAGAGAGGAGGGCACACACACACACGAGGGGAGAGAGAGAGGAGGGCACACACACACACGAGGGGAGAGAGAGAGGAGGGCACACACACACACGAGGGGAGAGAGAGAGGAGGGCACACACACACACGAGGGGAGAGAGAGAGGAGGGCACACACACACACGAGGGGGACACACACACACGAGGGGGACACACACACACACACGAGGGGGACACACACACGAGGGACACACACACACACACGAGGGGGACACACACACACACACGAGGGGGACACACACACACACACGAGGGGGACACACACACACACGAGGGGGACACACACACACACGAGGGGGACACACACACACACGAGGGGGACACACACACACACGAGGGGGACACACACACACACGAGGGGGACACACACACGAGGGGGACACACACACGAGGGGGACACACACACACGAGGGGGACACACACACACACAAGGGGGACACACACACACGAGGGGGACACACACGAGGGACACACACGAGGGACACACACACACGAGGGGGACACACACACACACGAGGGGGACACACACACACACGAGGGACACAGAGGGCAGCACATTGCCCACCCTCGGCTTATACTCGAGTCACTAAGTTTTCCCAGTATTTTGTGGTAAAATAGGTGCTTGGCTTATACTCTAGTATATACGGTATCTTCCTGCAATTAAAACATGTAAACTTCTACTTTTGGGTTATTACAACGGATTCTTATCTCAAAAAAGACATCAAAAGTGTTTTCGTATTTCTCCTTTCATAGGAGTTTAACTGAAAGCAGTTTAGTATAAATATCAAATTCAGTCATCCATTATCTATGGCATTGATGAAAGTATTTTTGAAAGGTATCATGATGAAGGATCTATTCACATAAATAGTTTATTTTCCAACCTTTCACAGAGTGCTCTAATCCATCCAAAGAGATTACATGGTCGGAATTCTTATTAGACACCACTGTATAGGAACCATCTTCATAAGAATCCTAGGTTGAGAAAAAGAACAGCAAAACTTGTAAGACTTGTTTCCAAATCTGTATGTTCAAGGACCAGAAAAGTTCCCTATATGTGCTCTGCACAATTAGATAGAGGATGAAAAGTGTTTTAATTTTAAAAACTGATGCTGAATAGGTGGAGTTATGATCAGTTGAAGTCTAGCCGTTTCAGTGAGTTAACAGTGTCTGAAAGAGTAATGAGCTCTGTACCGTGCGGAGCAATGATTAAATTCAGGTGCAGACGCTTTCAGTGACTGACACACACATATATATTGAATAAACTAGCTCACAGTTAACTTAATTATTCAATACAAATATAGAGTGTGTTGGTCTAGTGGAAAATGGGTTTCATAAAATGTTTTCTTTAGTATGTAATTGGTTCTAAAATCAATGACTTCCACTTTTTTTTAATTTAACAAATGTATTTAAAACAAACATATGACAGATAAATACATATATAAATAAATAAGTACATTTTTTAATTTAAAAAAAAAAAAGAAAGAAAAAAAGTGGAAGGCAAGGGTTCGAACCCATGACTTGGCAATGAAATAAATCTTTAAAACAAGACGCTTACCACAGTGTCACTTAGAAATATGGTGTAAATGCCTAAAACAATGCGTTACAGTTGCAGACACCACCTCATTATTTATGCAAACTGCTTCAAGGGCTAAACTAAAATGACAAAATGTAAACAAATTTTCCACATCATTTTCCACCCTCTAACTGAAGGTGCAGAGCACATATGTTGACTTTTATGGTCCTTTCAGTAACCATTGAAAGTGTAGCAATTTAGAAAATGAAAGAAAGAATATGTAAGAAAAGTATATGCAATATTTCAATGAAAACGAGGCAGTACATATTTCCATATCTTTTTAAAATAGCCGCAGGAGTGCTCTTGTACACATTCCACATCTACACGTGTGTGGCTCACAATGAAGGGCGCAAGCAGCGCTACATGGGGTTGCATGATTAGATGCATAGCAGTCAAAGTGGTTGTTACTGGCCGAAACACTAGGTAAGGAATGCATACAAACATTCAAACACCGACATTGCTTTAATCTGGAAGGGCTACAGGAAGACAAAATGGAGTACCCTTGGAGGAAACCAGCAGAGTTTTTAAAAGTAAAATATTTACTACACTATTTCCAAATATTATATCCTTTTTATTTAATTGACCATACAAATAATTAGCAAACATGCTCTTTTATTAAGGCACTACTATGTATTTATAAAAAAAAAAACATGGCAATGAAACAATGAAAAACTTTGCACAGATCAGATATAACCCTTGGCAATTTTGTAAGTTTTTAAACTTAGAAAAAAAAAAAAAGCTTCAATACAACCAAGAAATATTATTTATTTGCATTTTTTTTTTTTTTTTTTACAGTGTACTTGTGCAAGAGCACCTGATAAGTGGAACAAAAAAAATAAAGTAATTACACTTTATATACCCTACCTGATTCTGGATGCTATTCTTTTGGATATACTGACTCCATGGGTCCGGGATCTGCTCATCAGATGCTTTGTTGGACGTTCGTGAATTAATTTTGAGTAAATAGCAGCCCTGAGTGCCATATCTTTGTATCATTTCCTCATAAATTGAATCAGCCCTGGACAGAAAAAGTACAGTAGATACAAGTTAAACAAGCAATGCATTAGGGATATGATAAATCACGATTAAGCCACATGTTCAGCTTTTTCATTGTAGAAAGCATTCTCATAGTTGGAAATTTTATCTTTTATTAAGAAATTTTTCCATGCCCATAGAATGGCATATTTTGCATGTGAGACATTTTAAACAGGTTAACACAAGAAGAACATTGCCACTCCAGAGTACCATTATCAGCCTTAATGGTACATCCCAGAAGGAAGGGACAGGGAGGGGCCCGAGGCATAATAGGACACATTTCTTCACACTCAAGAAATATCTGCTCTTAAACTGACTAACTGGGGAGGGAGAAAATAAATACAGCAATCAAAATCAGCCATGATCTGTCTAAAAGTACACGGCGATACCTTGCAGAAAATGACATAAGAATAAGGGCTTATCTCAAGACAACACAAATGTAAGTTTTTTTATTAATAACTCCACACACACGTCTGTATCAGACACTAGGGTTCTGGATACCAAGGATAAGCAAATGTAACTAGTTTAAAGAAAGACAGTGAGACAGAGACTAAAGGGGTTAAGAATGAAAGCCACTAAATGTTTAAAACAATTTACCCCTCGCTCTAATGCTGAATATACAGGCTATTAATGCATCAACTCCAAATTCTTGAAAGACATGTTGCCATATTATCTAACTTAATAATTTATTGAAAGAAGTAGACGTTATATGAGCTTATTTCTATGACTACTATTGTACATTTATACCCCTTTGTGCATTTATAAATGGTTTAATGAAGGTCTTGACGAAAGTCAGATAATTCACATTATAATACATCTTAAAACAAAGAAGAAAATTGAACAGTCTCTAGATTATTTGGAATAAAATAACAAAGGTTCATTTAGTTATCTTATTCTATCTGCCTATAGACTTTGGCTTAAGAAATCATCAAGGCGCCCTTATGTTGTTAGATACTAGAACAAACTCATTTTTCTCCAGTATCAATGGCCACATTTTAAAACTTTCACACTTAATAAAAAAAATGCTAAACAAACAAGACTCTGGACTCACCTCTGCTCCTCCCCTCCACTGACATCATGTAGCAACACATAATACTTCAGTGTGTTGGGTGTAAACCATTTAGGGTAAGAATAATCATTGCTGTGCTGAATTCGATGTTGCTCTTGTGACAATTTAAGAAACTGCTCCACAGGCTCAGGTTCATGTGAAGACACAACCAGCATGCCTGAATACGTTTGTAAAGGACATTACAGTATGAAAAAAAGTGATATATAATGTTTCATCAGAGAGAGGCTACTGAATGAACAATAGCATCAAGTTTACCTGTACATTTATCTGTAATTAAATTCTAAGAAATTATTTTTTACACTGATGCATAGAGTAGTGCTTTGTCAACGTCAGTACAATATTTAAAAAGGCCCATTGTACAATGAAAAGTGTAAATTCTGATTCTGACTAGGCACAAAGATAGGTTTAGAAAGCTCATAAACCTAGTTTCAATTATGAAAAAAAAAATGTTCATGCTACTGCAGGCACCTTTAGGCATCCATGATACTATGGTGTTACTTGTATATGTGGGTGGGGCATTTAGATTTCTGGAGAGCATTGCATGCACCTATTAATCTATTGATGCCTGCTGCCTGATTTCAGTTCTACGAGTAGAAGCAAAGTGGTTTCAATTTCAATCAGATTCAGTTAGCTAATTGTCCTCCTTACACAGATACATAAAAAACAAACACACACATGATCCAGCTCTCAGAAAGCGATGCAGCAGAGGTTAAATGGAACCCTTTATTCACAGTTAAAAATTCTGATTTTCTCCCCAAATTCTCTTTTATTGGTTTATAGTTTACACAGCTGCTCGCATTTGTTCTTTACATACTTCACAAACAGGTGTAATTTTTCATGAACTCTCAAGAATCTGTTAATCATATCCCTGTTTGTACACAGGTTAACCAGCATTTCTGCTGCATGAATTAATCCACCTTTATAGGGATGTAAATTTGGCCAGTTTGATACATGCTCAAAAACAACGTATTCTGAATACAAATAAGAGAAATATTTTGGAGATGATTTAAGGAACTAGGAAATTAAAATAATAATTCTTATTGGGGATACTAGCAGCACATATACGGGACAAAGGTAACCAATGTCTATGACCCACAAAGGTTTCCTCCTAATCTGGAAGGCACAGATATTCTGTTTCCCCAAAAGCTACCTCAGTCCCTAATCTTCTTGTGACACTAACTGGTGTCTAATAAATTCCTAAGTGTATGCTAGAACAACATATGGTCACATTACAATGAAATCAATGGGAAGAGAGAAATGTGCCTTAGGGTGCTTAGATGGCCTACTAATGCTCGTTACAAAGTTTTTGTCTCATTTTCCTATATTGATACAGAAACATAATAACATCAAGGAGTAACTCTCATATCAACTATAAGGGACATTACATCAAGGGTGTATTTTGTCTATTAAGCTGTTATTATAAAGAACTTTATTGATGTAAATATAGCGGAGTTTTATAAACAATGTGCCTGATTAATTTGGGATGGCTACTTGAGCACTTGCAACTTTATTCACAAACTGATTGAGGAATATTGATCTTTTTAAAACTATATTATGCCATGTTAGTATTGCTCTGACTCCAAGGAGATTATTCTAGATCCCATATACTAAGACATATTATTAGAATGTTCCAGTTGTAATTAGACTTGATTTACAACTTTTACTTGTCCCATATTTGGCAAAATTTTTGTTACAATTCACATCATGTGGTGATTTGTTTGATACTTATTTATTATTACAGTAGTATGGATTATTTATTATCAGAGACTTGCTTCCCATTACTTTCATTGTATTAAGGCCATATGTCAATCTAGCTTGCCACTTTAAAATTTATTGGACACAAATTAGTGTCATACACAGGTACATTAGGGATTGAGTAAGCTTTTGGGGAAATAGAAAATCTGTGCCTTTGAGATTAGGGGGGGCCCTTTGTGGGGTCATAGAGATTGCTTACCTGTATCCCCAATATGTAATTCACTTTTAGGGAATTCAGTTATGAGTTTTTATTTTTAATAAACTTTATTTAAAGCATCACTGTCTAGTTTCCCCAATAAGAGTTAATATTGTAATCTTTTTTATGTTTGATATATTGAGGTGTTAAGCACCATCTAGTGAATCTGCTTAGACTATCCAGCTTTCTTCTTGTGATTTAAGGTCCAAATTTACATAAATGCACAGTAACGCAAGTAAGATTCATGATACTATAATCATTATTAAAAAAAAAAAAATAACTACTGAAAAAGTTATTAGTAGCTAAAATGTATTCAAATACCCATTTTTACATGATGATGCATACACATTTAAAAGTTTAAGATCTGTATATCTGTATAATTGTTCGGCTTATAGAATAAGAGAAGAAAAATAAATAAACTTGCTGAGGCTTTACTATATGTTCAGATTTTAAGTAAAACAGTAATTAAGTAACTCAAATACAAAATCAGTGCATCTATTTAACTATTCAGACATACGGAATTTGTTCCCTGTAAAGCCAAATAAATAATATTCTGTTTCTGTCTTCTTCACCATTAAAATAGATACCTTCTAAAATATACAGAGAACAAATTAAATTTAGATCACTGAGAAAAGGATACAGGCCAAATAGTGGTTTAAGAATTCATGATCTGAGGCTGGCATGCACTGAAAAAAGGTCTCACGGTAAGACTCAAACCATGCTGTAGTTGCTGTAAAAAAAGACAAAAAAGATGTAAACATTGTTACCAAAACATTTTACACGCTCTACAAAACTACTTTTAAAAGATTAGTTTTTTAAATTAGTTTGATTTTAAAAACAAATATTGAATTAAACACATTGTCAAAACATAGGGTTAATAGGAAAAATCACTAGGAAAGAACATTAAGTTAGAGGTACCAGATTTTAGCAACATACATTTTGTGTCTCTTTCTTCGTAGTATCTCCAGCATTAGGTGTTAAACATTTTAATCAATATACATACATGTAAAATAGGCAAAATGTGCAGAAATAAAATCCCTAAACTGGATGTGAAGGTAGACTGTCCTGTACCACTGCCCATGCTCATCACTTCAAATATCCTATTCCTTCAAATAGAAAACATAAAACTTTCAAACACAGTGAAAAAACTAGTTGAAGAGTAAGGTCTGAATATTCAAATATTTCTAACATAGGGCACCTCTAATATGCAATTTTAAAAAGGATTGATCTTAATCTTATAGACTATGTTTTAAAAGATCTCATGCATAAAAAGTTAAATGCGGATTGTTCTTCTAATTAACTATAACATATTAGCCATAAAGAAAGACAACCATTGTCTCATAAGTAAGATTTGGAAGCTTAGTTTATCTTTAGCTGTTTTGTAACCAAATATTACAAGTCTGGCATGCAAAGTAGCTTAATATTACATTGGCTAGATAAGTGCAAGCATATTATTACAATTTTTAAAAGGACCACTCTCATTTGGAAAATCTTCACACTGTTAGTCTAACTTGAGGGAGTAGGTCATACATTGTCTGCTACTGTCAAGGGGCTATTTGAAGAGGAACTTTTGTATCAGAAGTGTGTACAGAATTGTATCTGCGTCCATTGTCCCTCCCACTCTTCCTAGATTTTTATTCCTTTTACAAACAAAGACAAAATGCCCATCATCACTATAGCAATACTGAACACAATAGTTAACAATTCCGTTATTCATTTTTTTATTTTAAATGGTAGAAAACACATGTTGTCCATTATTAATATGACAGGTTTCTGGATATGACAGGTTTCTGGATATGAAAGGTTTCTGGATATGAAAGGTTTCAGGATTTTACCAAGTATGTAATATACCTACATATTTATTTACTTCCCTACAGGGTCTGTGTCTGCATAGGCTGTAGTCGGCAGATCCATGCAGAGACTGTTTGCATGACTTTAGTCAGCAAAAAATTATTTTTAATTTCTTCTTAATAAAACAAAGTACATAAAAGTAAATAAAAACATAGGTATATTGATAAACTTCATAACATCCAGAAACCCTCCATATCCCTTTATGTCAAGTTCTTCTTAAGAGGAAACTATAAATATTGCACTTAAGTAGTATTATTTGTGATATATTCTTTAACAGAAATGTATATATAAATACATAAACACCATAATTATTGGCTTAAAATGTTGGAAAGCTTATAACGGATGCAATATCTCTGTTCTTCTGGCATAGCAAATGTTAAACAGAGAGATGCCTCATTCAAGTACGGTAATCTCTATTAAAATCATGTAAAATGTTTGTGTTTGTGCTTCTTTAATACAAATATGAAACCTGTTTAAAGTTTATCTGTAAGGGTACAATGAAGCTGTAATTCAGATTATGAGATGCTCCACATGGCCAAGCATTTTGATTACTTATTTTCACTGTTGATAAGAGTACATTTTAAAAATACAGCAATAATGGCCCTTTAATTTAGGAGGGTGAGAGCATTGCTAGTGTCACTAATAGCCAAATTGTTACTGATTGTGCACAATCTAGAAGCATGCTTCAGCCTTCTCACTCCAGGAGCTTACATGATTAATACTCAATGCTCTGCTTATAAGACTAAGCAATACGAAGATATTGTTGTTATCCTAATAAAAAATAAAATAAAATAAAAAGAGAGAGAGAGACAGCGGTGAGTGGGGCTGTTTCTCACCTGATCTACAGGAAAATAATCTCTGGACAATATTTTACTTTTATCAACATTCTTATGGACAGACAGATATCAGGCTCCCCATGAGTCCTTGTTTTTACTTCTAAATTTTAGATAAATTGACCTTTATAAACTTTAAGATTCCTTCTGGCTTAGTCACTCCAAGTAATAACTTAATATTGAATCTGTGTTTACAAGAACTTATACCTTTTTCAAGCACTGGGTGCTACAGAAAAAATAAAAAATAAAGTTTAAAAAAAACATGCTGCTTAAAACGACAAACATACACGAAGGTATATTCTTATGCTACATAGTGTATAATACGATCAGTATCAAATATTCTGATTAATGGTTAGCGAGCAGTCAGAATCATTATTTTTACAGTGGTAGGGGTATTCTGATTACCATCCATATCTTTAGATATTTATAAATCCAGAAAAGTTTATTAAAAGTTCATCTATTTCATATGTGGCTTTTAAACCCATCTCATTCTTATTTAGAGCATTTATCAAAAGCTCAAAATTATTTTTTTGAGCCTTTCCAGACCAGCAAATGATCATCATATGTTGATTAGATTGGGACAGTTCATCAGAGTAGGCCAATTTGCCTTACCGCCAACCCACAACTGGGCTGGCATAACTTGGGGCACAATATATACCCATAATTGTCCCCCAAATCAGACGATAAATTGGATTATTAAACAAAAAGAAGCTAAGGGTCAGAACAAATTTTAATAGTTCATAGGGATAGCCGCACTGCCCAACACTACTAGTATTTCCCTCACTGAGCAGCTAGGCTGTAGCATTAGTTTCCCCTCCCCCCCCCCCTTTAAAATGGTATATATGAACTAATGCCAGTGTGTGGGTGAGATATATTCTATAGCAACCAGTGTCTCAAAGAGGTATAAGTTCAGATTTAAAAAAATGAGTATATTTATAATTCTGTTCTCTTTTCTTTATCTGAACTAGTCAATTGAAAAAAAACTTGAAGGGGAAATAATGGCACAGTCCTCTAATAGTGCAAATCAATACATTTATTTTGTTTAATCACGCTGTATGTGTATGAGGAGGTGATAGAATGTGTGTGTGTTATTCTTAAAATAAATAGTGCCGTTTAAGAAGCCCTCAAAGATTTATACCTTGACTATTTCTTACAAATCCATTGGACTGGGTCTATTGGAATATTACACAGACTAGAACCTACCTGCGTTTCTTTTAGTTGGACTTCATATAATATGTTACTGATCTTTTTTCATTGACTGCTTATGTAAAAGCCTACAGGATTACTCTAAGCTTCGAGAACTGTATATTTGTTCTCATTATTTGTTGTTTTAGTGCTAGTTTTCTTAAATTAATATACCGTAACTTCCCATGAAAAAAAAAGTTTGTTGTCTTAAATGCACAATAAAACAGTTTGTTTAAATGCTGCCCTACAGGGAAAATTTGAAGATATTAATATACTAGTTAAAAAAGCATCATATTGTAACATCGAGAACAGTATGTCCATAACAGGCCATTTTTACCTAAAAATAAAAAAAATTTAAAAAAAAGTTTAAAGTAAATTTTATAAAAGTAGAGGTTGCAAATCTAACAAGACCTATATAATTGTTTACATGATAGCCCTATTTCTTTCCTATATAAAATAAAAAAAATTAGAAGCAAACATCCAGACAAAAACACTTAAAGAAAAACATTTTTACGGGGCAAAAGCATTAATAGATTTGCACGGAGCCAGGTTAAATATACCCATCACCTAGTTATTGACAACAACAAAAGAAAATTACACAAGTAGATTAGGGGGATGCTAGATAGTCTTAACACAATGGCAAGGAAAGGAGGACTGGGGACATGGACAAGGATTAGGTAGAGGGCAATTTTAGCCAATTAGCCCAGCCACTGTAATACCTGCGTAAAACTTGGACTTGTTGAGCTCCGTCAGTGTGTCTTTCCAATTATTGTACCAAGGGACACTAGCTTTAAGAGAACGATCTGACAGAGAAAACATGGCATTATTGAGATAAAAACAGAAATAAAGTGCAGTACTCAAAACAAATTTGAATTTAAGTATAATGCTCAGGTCACCTTTGCGGTATTGCAGACTCCAAAGTATTAAATACACAAGCCAATAATACACTTTGAGGAATTGCCTTTAGAGCAATAAAAGGCTGTACTTGTATAATTAATCTTGGGAGATTTCAAACATTATAAAAAAACGGCATACCTGAAAGGGCTACACAAAACTAAAAGATTAAGGATTTTTAAGATGTCAGCATATTCATTTTCAAGATTACACTAACATTTCATAAGAAAACATGTGAAAAAAGGAAATATGTATGCTAAAGTGAAGGGGGGACAGAGGTGGCAACAGATCAAATAAACCTGTACAGTTTATAACAGAAGAACAGAGAGACATCTTTAAAAAGCCCAAAAGCGGGTATATATTCATATGCAACTATTAGTGATACTTGCTGATAACACAAAGTATAAACAAAGGTACAAAGAAGAATCATTTTGTTTTACCGATATTTAGCAGGTGGCATTTTAAATAGTGTTAATCTTTTTAGTTTCTAAAATAAAAATCAAAAGGTTTATAATATACTTTTTTTTAGGCTGTATGGCAAGTCAAATGGGTCAATAAAACTGAATGAATTGTTCCACATGAAAAAATATTAATGATGGCACAAGACCAGATATGTATTGTAGGACTTTTTAGTCTTGAAACAACCAGCTGAAATATCTTATCCAATTTTAGGGTTACATGTGCTGTTGGAAGATGTGTTTATACTTTACAGAGCAGCAAGATCACCTCAAAGTAGTAAAAAAACAAAAAAACTGCTTGTAGATTATTATACTTCACTGAGGCAGCTAATGGGAATGTAGTATACAGTTACTTTGTAGGTGGTGTGTGCCTTGTGCAATCAGTGTGACACATTGACATAACTGCAAAACAAATGGTGTGCACATCAGCAGAGCATTAATATAAGATATGACCAAAATATCAAACAAAGGAGAGTTGTTACACTGACACTAGTTTCAATTTAAGGTTAAATATGTGGTAGATTGTATTGTCAAGTGATAGTTTAGTCAAGGGTGGATATTTCCTGGGAGCCTGAATATATTAGTATTTTAAAGTTTTTTTTTTTATTATTATCAGCAAGAATAAAATAATAATTAACATTGATTGTTCATTAGGGTTTGAAAAGTATCTAGGGATGGCTTCTTCTATTATAAGCTATATTAGTAGAGCCATGCAGCCACAGCACACAACACACTTCAATAATTGAACTAAAGCAATTGCTAAAAAACAGGTTCAAAATCAAGTCATCTTGTAAACTTACTTCATAATCATGGACAAAATGCAACTTTTGCAACTCCTAGGCCCTTCCTTTACTATCCTAAAATGTTTACCTGAACAACCACAGGCTGCACCAGCTGAATTAACTGCGCTATATGCAGACAACAGAGCTGGAATTAATGATTTTGATTAATTATTTTTGTTAATGTTTTCTAGGTAGAAACTCTGTGATCCAGCTTCATTGGTATAATAACATTCTACAATACATTTTGATAAAGGTTCTAAGATTTTCAAAAGCTGTGTTTGCTTAGGGATTAAAAAAAAAAAAGTTCTTCATATTTCAGATCCATGTGTTTTAGCAGAGGGAAGGTAGAGCTTTACACTGCAGTTTCCAATACATCACAGACAACGTGAAACTTTTAAAAGAAGATCTGTAGCATTGTTATTATCACACAACATGCATAAAAATAAAAAAAACACAACCTCTATATTTTAAGCATTAATATGCAATTATTGTTTACTGCAGGAATCAATATTTATTTACGACCTTATCTTGTCCTCTACTTTTTAAGGAGGGTGTGTTTTTGTAAACTAATAAGCCTGTCAAAACAACTAGCAGTTGTAGTTGTCATATTCCCACTGTCCAGATAAAATCTTTATCTGCATTTTATTATCCTTTATTTGTAATGCAGCAACATATTCAGGAGCATTCAAAAAGTTAAGAGAATCCAAAATGGTAGATCATACAGCAGCAAAATTGCACGTAAAACATAAGAGTCTTTATTTCATATTCTAAAAGTATGTTGACGGTCTTTAGGTTTAGTTCTTTAAAGAAACATACAGAAAAAGAAAATGACAACAGTGGTCCTCTACCTATGAGGATTCATACTATTGCTCACAATGGCTGGATTATACAGCTGTAAATCATCTACATGGAAATCCAACAGATTTATAGATATTACAATGAAATAAAAAGACAAAAAGAAAGCTTGTATTATAGATAAACTCAAAGTGTTTAAAAGTATACTCTATAATTTGAGATTAGCTATATTTATACAGGTGTATGAGTGGGTGTGTAATGTTTTAATATATATTAATCATTAGGTTTATGGTGAGCAAAAGAGTAAGAGAAGCTCTCCACCGTACAGAGAACAGTATAATATATGTATAGTACAAATAATTTTATATATATATATATATATATATATATATATATATATATATATATATATATATATATATATATATATATATATAAAAGGGTGTGTTCTAACCTTCGCCAACTTACCATATCCAAAAACGTATGCGAAAAAAGTAAGTATAGGTTAACTAATATATCCAAAATTTAAAAACAGACATAAAGAGTACTATGAGGCTTAAGACATATAATTTTGGGGCTGCTTAAATGCAAACGGTAAAGTAGAACATAAAGAATATAAAAAGGCATCCCAAAGTCAATTACGTTTGTTTAGCTAATTTTGTTATTATAATTTGTTATTATAAAAACATTTCTCAATAAAATAATTAGATATTCTGGAAGATTAACATCTCATTAAATAAAACATGTAAAATAAACAACCTTAGCATCCATTGTGTGATCTGAAATTGTTACAAGTATTTTTCAGACATACACAAAAGGAGACTAATAACGGTTTACAATTTTCATATTAAAATTTTGTTTGGAAACATATCAAATCAAAGGGATATGGAAGCTTCCCTGTTTTAAATATACAAATAAAATATCTAAATATTTGTTTGCGTATCCAAGTATAAATTTTACTAGCAAGTGCTTAAAAGCTCTGTTTTCACTCACTGAAACCTTCCAAATAGTACCTACAAAGATCCGCTCCCTACGGTCTCTGTAGTACTAGATGTACTAACCCATCACGGATTGACTCTCACCAGTATTTCAAAACATGTTGTTGAGAAACATTGAGAATCTGTAAGGGGCTAGTACATCTAGTACCAGGAACAAACTCTGTGCACATAAAACACTAGGGACTATTGGAAAGGTTTCAGTGAGTAAAAAATTATGTTTAGATATTAAAAAAAGGGAACCTATCACATGCATTTAAGTTTTACATGTGCACATATTATAACCCATGCTCTTTATTGATTATCTCAACAAAAAATGGAAAGAAATTAAAAGGATATGGCTTTACACAGTGCTCATACACTGAGGAATTTGGTAAATTATTTATTTATGTATCCAGGGAGATCACTTGGTCAGCCAAACCTAAAATAATGAATGACCTCCAAAGGAAGACAGAGTGTGACATATCTGTTCAGGAATAAATGTAATACTCACTATGTACACTTACCAACTGATTTACCTTTGTGGAAATATTCTATTAAAATAGTTTTATTGGTATCTATTGAAAAAACTAAGATGTAAACAATGTACAGTTTATATAAAAAGTCTACACACCCCTGTTAAAATGTGAGGTTTCTATGCTGTAAAAAAATGAAACAAAGATAAATAATTTCAGAACTTTTTCCACACTTAATGTGACCTATAAGCCGTACAACTCAATTGAAAAACAAACTAAAATCTTTTAGGCGGAAGGAAGAAAAAAAAATAATAATAATGTGGTTGCATAAGTCTGAACACCCTCTTATAACTGGGGATGTAGCTGTGTTCAGAATTAAACAATCACATTCCAAATTGTGTTAAATAGGAGTCAGCATACACCTGCCATCATTTAAAGTGCCTCTGATTAACCCCAAATAAAGTTCAGCTGCTCTAGTTGGTCTTTCCTGAAATTTTCTTAGTCGCATCCCACAGCAAAAGCCATAGTCCACAGAGAGCTTCCAAAGCACCAGAGGAATCTCATTGTTAAAAGGCATCAGTCAGGAGAAGGGTACAAAATAATTTCCAAGGCATTAGATATACCATGGAACACTGTGAAGACACAGTGGAGAAAATATGGCACAACAGTGACATTACCAAGAACTGGAGCTCTCTCCAAAATTGATGAAAAGACGAGAAGAAAACTGGTCTGGGAGGCTACCAAGAGGCCTACAGCAACATTAAAGGAGCTGCAGAAATACCTGGCAAGTACTGGCTGTGTGGTACATGTGACAAAAATCTCCTGTATTCTTCATATGTCTGGGCTATGGGGTAGAGTGGCAAGACGAAAGCCTTTTCTTACAAAGAAAAACATCCAAGCCAGGCTACATTTTGCAAAAATACATCTGAAGTCTCCCAAAAGCATGTGGAAAAGGGTGTTATGGTCTGATGAAACCAAGGTTGAACTTTTTGGCCATAACTCCAAAAGATATGTTTGGCGCAAAAACAACACTGCACATCACCAAAAGAACGCCATACCCACAGTGAAGCTTCTTCAGCTGGAACTGGGGCCTTAGTTAAGTTAGAGGGAATTATGAACAGTTCCAAATACTAGTCAATATTGGCACAAAACATTCAGGCTTCTGCTAGAAAGCTGAACATGAAGAGGAACTTCATCTTTCAGCATGACAACGACCCAAAGCATACATCCAAATCACAAAGGAATGGCATCACCAGAAGAAGATTAAAGTTTTGGAATGGCCCAGCCAGAGCCCAGACCTGAATCCGATTGAAAATCTGTGGGGTGATCTGAAGAGGGCTGTGCACAGGAGATGCCCTCGCAATCTGACAGATTTGGAGTGTTTTTGCAAAGAAGAGTGGGCAAATCTTGCCAAGTCAAAATTTGCCATGCTGATAGACTCATACCCAAAAAGACTGAGTGCTGTAATAAAATCAAAAGGTGCTTCAACAAAGTATTAGTTTAAGGGTGTGCATACTTATGCAGCCATATTATTTTATTTTTATATTTTTTCTTCCCTCTACCTAAAAGATTTCAGTTTGTTTTTTAATTTAGTTGTACAGTTTATAGGTCACATTAAAGGCGGAAAAAAGTTCTGAAATGATTTATCTTTGTCTCATTTTTTTAAAGCACAGAAACCTGACATTTTAACAGGGGTGTGTAGACTTTTTATATCCACTGTATTTTGAATTAGGTAAACTCTACAGCCAAACATATTTAGCTCCCTTTATGCACTAATATCTAAGATTCACTGGCTTTTATTGTATTACATATAGGCTTAAAAAGCAAAGGCAGTACCACATTTACAAAAAAAAAAAAAATTACAAAAATCTAATTGTATCCAGTGAGACCTTTTCGCTTTATCAATCGGAAGAAATTTGTTTCCCCAATTTTACATAAAAAGGTTTAATAAACAATACTCTTAATTCTACTTGCAATGCAGGTAAATGACAAATCACAATCAAACTTTAAAGGGCCATTGAAAGTATACTTTAATCCATGTAGGCCACAGGTAATAAAATATAAAAAGAAAAAAAGAAAAAAGAAAAAAAAAAAAGAGATCAATGTATTAAAAAATTTGCTTTTAAAATGTTTCATAGGCTACTCACCGTTTTCAAAATTTGAAACAAATTCATGTGCTACTTGCATGCCTGTGTAGCAAGCATTAATCTAGCACAATCCGGTTAAGACGTTTACTATACATTTATACCATAAAAATAGATATAAAAAAAATGATTGTATATATTTAGAGTCAATAATATCAAGGGTCATCCTTCATTGGTTGTTGTATGTGCGACAAACATTTAAAAAACAGAGGAAATCACACAAATATTTATCCCAGTAAACACTACATGGCTATAGTTAAACATAATACAATTCAGTAATATAAACCCCTCTAGTTTTAATGCTGCAAATAGAAAACATAAATAAAGAGAAACAAGATCAAGGAACAACAATCAGGACCATCATTAGGATGCAGTGTTAAATATACATACCACTGATATTTAGATCATAATCTCCAGCAGTAATCACATTGGGAACTAAACCTTCTGCAGGCTGACTGGATGAAACTACGTCATTTAGCACTTTTCGGATTGCTCCTTGTTGAGGTGACTGCGTAACAATGTTGTTTACTGTGATCTTCAAGTTTTTTATCACATGAAGTTGGTTGTTAGGATCTCTCATATGACCTTTAAAAATAAATAAATAATATTAGAAACACTTTTTAAGTAAGATTTCCTGTCAAATGAAAACCCTTTTTTGTTTTTTATTATGGTTTATGTTCAAGCAAATGACATAAGCATGATAAAGACCATGTCATAATACAATTAGGTTGAGGAATCTTGCATCAATTCAGAGTCTTGAAATGGAACATACAATTATCTTACCCCAAATACTATAATTCATTCCTTGCTTTCTTCCTCATGACCCACCCGTCTCTATTGAAATCATAATAAACTCATCTGCTAGACTCATCTATGTCACCAAACAGTGCCTGCAACCCTTCTCTCAGTAACACCAAGGGATTCCAGAATAAAATGTGAAAATCCTGCCCCAACATATAAAATCCTTATCACATCCACGTATATTTCAGCCTTTTCTCCAAATACTCCTCCAACTTCCCCCTACCCTTTGCAAATGGTCTGATTGTTTCTCTCCTCTCATCACATTCTTTTACTCATGCCTTTAGAATTTTTCTTGAGCTTGCCCTAATCTCTGGGACCCCTTGTTTTGCTCTGTCAGAATATGTCCTTGCTTCAAAAACACACTTAAAATACATCTGTTTAAAGAAGCTTATAAAGGAGGGGTCTGGAGAGAGATATAATGTAATCCTCAAAATGAAAAACAAAGATCATAATGTCCTAAAGGGGAAGCTAAAGAGACCACAACATGACCCTAAATCCACATTTAACTTTTTATCACTCCAGGCTAGGGAGAAAACTCCCAGTTAGACTTGCCCCTTTGTTATACAGTCTCCATCCCCTCGAGCAATGCAGGGCTTCTCTCGAGTTTAGTTCCTTTGGAAGAAGATCAGCTTAATGTCTACAATGAAAAAGCTGGTAGATATAGTATCTTGTTGTTGGAAAGAGTAATCTGCACATTAGTGCACCAGATAGATTCACATAATGCTCCTGCATGTAGGAATTCATGTGAAGAGCTAAACTGGGTATTCCGGTATCGCGAAATACAAGGGGTTTACATTTTCAACACCAAAGAAGCTACAAATAATTTCAGAAGAGAAAATACAGATGTCATCTTCTTATAACAAACTTGTTGGAAAAACAATAAGGTACCTAATTTCAACAGAATTTATATACATATTCCCTTCACAGAAGTGTGGTTCAATCATTAGCTGTATGGAATCAAACAACAAATAACACCCCTAATAGAATCAGGCTCAGTTATATCCGAAGAATCCACCAATTAATAGACTCTCACAATTAAAATGGTGGATAGACAACAAATATGCTATAGTTGCTGATATTTCAGGGGGAAATTAGCAACGGTCCCCCACGACATTCATAGACCAACACCACTTACCATCAAAGGAATGGCTTAACTTATATCAAGAAAATGCTAATATTACCAAGGTACAAATACCTCAGCCAGGAAAACCCCTTCGAAAAATGCTGCATAGATAATATCAATGGCAATCGCATATTATAATTGTCCAACTACGAGACGCCATCTCACTTTGCGTGGTGTGTTTGACTTAGGCGGCGCTCATCGCTTGCGAGCCTCACAAACCGAGGAGAGCTGTTAACATGTAGCACTTAGCTGATGAGCGCCAACGGCGCTCATCGCCTGCGAGCTTCATGTAGCGAGGCGAGCCGTTAAGTCACTACAGACGCATTACAACTATCAGCAACTAACACGGAAGAGGCAATGAAACAAGCAAGACTTAGCCGAAAAAAAACTTCCTAGAATGCAGGATCGCCTTTGGTGTGCAATGCAGTTGACAAACGCAGGGCATAGAAAAAATAAAATAAAAAATGAGACGCAGGACTTAGAAAAAAAAAAAAGAGATACGAGACGCAAAGAAGTACGAGATTAACGCCGAGACGACGAAAAAGAAAAAGCAATAAAAACACACTAAATACACCCCCAAAAAAATTACAAAAACGTGAGACAGCACAGGGCAAGCAGCCAGGACGTCTCAAAAAATCGCCTCCTAGAGCGAGGAAAAAAAAGTGGCCGCTGAAGAAAATGAAAACGAGGCTACACGACCACAGACCGTCGCAAAAACACTGCCAAACGTGTAGGCACTTTTACACATCACACTATTACCACAAAATACACTATTACAAAAGCCGGAAAATGAACATAGACTGAGACCCGTACCACATTAATAACAGTACGACTGATACAATGCCGCTTTACACAATAAACCAACGGCTTTACCTCGCGCACGCAGCCTATTTAGAATGTACACTTGGAACATTCATTACACTTTATAACAGAGCACTAACACTCACAATGTATATTCTATGCAGACGCAAAATACAAACAGATTGTTAGCTCTTCAGCCTATTGCTCGCTGCATATATGAATTATAAATAAAGTATATTAATTTATTTAATAAATCATTCATTACTTAACTACATATACATAGAAATATATATCTCTCTCTTTATCATGACTTATGTAGGTGCTCAGAGGACCAAAAGTACACGACTGGAGAGGCGCTCATTGCGAGGCATGCAATGAGCGCCGATGGTCCTCACAGTACAAAACTGTTTACATTCTGTGTCAAACAGCATTCCTATGGCTTTAAATTGTATTGCCCCGTCATTTTTGACGGGCAAGTCGCTAGTAAAAATATATCCATTATATACAACTAGCAAATTGCCCGTCAAAAAAATGACGGCAATAAAATTTTAAGCCAGACAATGCTGTTTGCCACACAATGTGAGACTTTTACTTCTCTGAGCCCCTTCGGCGCTCATCGCGCACCTTTCCTCCAGCCGCAGGGATTATTAACCTGCAAGTTTTGTGCTTGGGAATGGCATGTGTCTTTCCAGCATCTTCCCCTGTCCCTTCCCTGTGTGTTTCTCTTCTGTGTGTCTGCTGACTGCCAATTGTTTTATTTTCTAAGTCCTGCGTGCCTGGCTTTGCTCATCCTCGTTTTCATCCAGTTTCAGAATTAATAATGTTTTTTGTCCACCATTTTTTCCCCTCGCTTAGCCGATTTTTGAGTGACGAAACATGGCGAATAAGGCTCAAAATCTCTTGCAACCTCACTCCCATGCTTCCTGGCGGCTCTCCCCCCGTGCTGTGTGTTTATTTTATTATTTTTTCTTGTTTTCCGATTTCCGCAGCTCGGCTGTTAAATTCCTATTTTTCCGAGGTCGCATTTTTTCCCCCTGAGTTTGCATGTGTGACGGCGCCAACTGGCTGCAATGAGAGCCTTTGGCGCTCATTGCAGTCTAAGTGCTGCGTGGCTGCTTAAGTGCTCATTTAAGCCGAAGTCCCACGTGCTTCAATGCCTCAACTGCTTGCTTCGCGAGACGAGAAGGCAATGAGCGCCTTTGGGGTCATGATAGATAAAACCTGGAAGTCAGCAATCCAAATATAGTGCAATCTTTATGAAAAAAAAAAAAAAAATTACATTTATTCATTCCATGAGCACACACACTCTCAGCTGACCTAGATAATTCCTACAGAAAGTGGGCCTCATGTTGGATACTTTGGACCCTACGCATTGGAAAAGGAAAGGACAATAAGAAAGATATAACCTCCAATAAAACCACTACAATATACACCACCCCCTTTACCCCCTTCATCTATCCTTTCTGCTTCCTTCTACATATTTTAGAAGACTGCTAAACACCTGGTCAGCTAAATTGAAAATGGACAGAAGTTAATCACAAAGATAAATATATAATTAAATAAGGTTGAGAGAACTAAGAAATTTGCTCCTGATCAAGCAAATATTATGCAAATTTTGTATCTTCAAGCTCAGATAAATTCAATTTTTGCAGTTGCAGACAGGTAATCTTATCTGGAAATTTCAGCATAACAGTATCATATAGGGCAAAATATAATGAAAATAGCAAATTAGTACAGTAGCCAATTAATAGAATAGAGGTAGGGGCAGATAAAATTCACTATATGAAGACTAAGGTTACAGAAGAGGCATTTTTAAAATACCATAACACTTTGTATAAATTTGGAAGGAGATGGTAATTTTAAAAAACCTACTAGGCAGGAAATTTAAAAAAACAAAAAACTTCATATTAACTTGCCTTAAGTTTCTGAGAGTGAGCTGGAGAAGTAGAACCAGGACATTAGCGTTAGGGAGACAGAACTAGCTATTAAAGAGTTAGAATCGTATAAAGCTCTGGGCCAAGATGGTTTTGTAAATTTCAAAATTATTGGCCAATATCCTTGTAGAATGTAGATATGAAACTTAATTCTAAGGTTCAGTCTATGAGATTAAGACCTTTTGTCAAAATTGATAGATTTAGATCAAACAGGTTGTATGAGTAGTAGATAGCAACAAGTAACAGAAACAAAAAAAAATGCATATCCCTGGTCTAAATAACAGAAAATATATACAGCAAGTAAGTAGCCTTAATTAGCTTATCTCTAAATTAGTACTGGCAATGAAAGGCTGTAAAAACCCCAAGTATATAGTCTGGAGTAAATAGGTCCACAACAAATTGGAATATTATTATGTTATAAATTATACTTGTAATAACTTTGTCACAATCGGCTACTTCAATTGGACTTGGTAAGAACCTGGTTCAAACCTATCGAGCGGAATTGTGCGGTCCTTTTACACCTGATAGCAGAAGATGGACCAAACACCAGTACCACGCCCAGAATCTCAGGAACACCATATAATCCCATAGATTTAGCATTAATTCGCAGACTGGCACTTACACATTGTTTATGTAAGTACAGAGACAACTGTCATACCTTTATCACATTTTATACAATTGTTTGGCACAAAGGCTGGCCAATCACAGTTAGACCATCCCTACATAATAGGCTGCCCCTGCTTACTAGGAAACCCTGTACATCTGATGAGGTCAGGCCTTAATCTCGTCCTGGTGATTATATGAACGATAACCATTTGCTGTAATCTTGAAGTGTATGTACAAGGATTATCTATGAGACTATGGTCTTGGGCATTTGGCCGATGCAATAGCCTGCAGAATATCTAATATTTTTTACAACAATTCCTATAACATGAAACATAATACATAAACCAACATACATACAGTGTAAATCATATTTTAACTATAAGCACTAAAATTCATAACCATAATAATAAAAAAACAGGGTGACTGGCCAGGTAGGGCCCAGGCCATAGTGGTAAAACAGTTCAGTCAGGCCCTGGAAATGACAATAGTGCATTGTGTTCTCATTTGCAGTGTCCTCGCCCATGGTCACAGAGTGCAGTGCAATTACTATTTCTGGGAAACTATGAGCAGGAAATAAGTCTTTAACTTATTTGTAGACATTCAGGTGGAATTACAAAATGTGTTATTCATCTTTCTGTACTACTGTACCCTGTTCGGTTGTAGGGCTTCTATCACTTTTCAGCCCTACCAAAAGGTTAATGATTGTTGTAGTGAAATACTTTTCTACAAAAATCTACCGCACAAACCAGAACAAGCCCCACACGGATAAACAGCAGTAACCCGCAAAACAGTGCTGTCTGTGGGTTGGTTTTCCTGGTTTGTGCGTAATCGCTCCTGTATTATCTAAAGTATTGTTATGAAATAACTCCCCGATTCTACTAGAAATAGGCATGTGGAAACAGGCTGACGGAAAAATATTTACAAGGAAAAGGCAGATGAGGCTAAATAGGGTTCTTTCTTCGGGAGGTACTAGTGGTTAGGACACTGCAATAAAATTGGGTTACACTGCCTTCACCAAATAATTGGTTAATGCAGGAATAAATCCAAAAGAGGTTGGAAATATTAATGTTAATAAAGCCCCATGCCCTGATGAAATTCAACCAAGGGTAACTGATGGAATTGGGGGCCTGTAATACCCAAACCATTATACCTAATCTTTCAAGACTCACTCACTGCAGGGTCGCTATCCAAGATGACTGGAGAAAAGCAGATGTGATACCTATATTTAATAAGGAGCAAGAGCAAAATTCAGGGAATTATAGACCAGTAAGCCACACTTCTGTAGTGGGAAAGCTTTTAGAAGGTTAACAAGGACAGAATACAAGTACAATGTCTGTTTGAAAAAGATTATAAGTAGGAGTCACAGATTTATGAGGTTAGGGTCATGTCAAACAAACAAATGGAATTATTTTCTATGAGAAGATAAGTAGGGACTTGGATCAAGGCAAACTCAGTATATCTAATAATATATAAAATAGCCACTATACAAAATTGCAAGGTCTATCCTCATTTTGAAGATGGAGTATAAGTTTGTGCACCACTTCATAAAAAGGACATTTTAGAGGCTGGAAAACAGACAATAGGTACATCCCTTGAAGTCAGACGGAAAAAAAGAAGATTCCACCTTAAAGAAAGAAAAAGGGTTCTTCACAGTAAGGCACGTTAAATTGTGGAATTCTCTATCAAAGAATGTTGTGACAGCAGATTTGAGAGATAACTATAACAAAGGTTGGAAATATTTTTGAATAAGAAGGGCATTCAGGTTTATCCTAGATAACTATAGAAAGGAGTATTGATCCAAGGGAGGAATTTGATTGCCCTTACCTGGTTTCAGATAGGGAATTTTATTTCCCCCCGTATGAAACAATTGGTAACATATTAATATTACAAACATCACAGGAAATCTAAAAAATGTTTGAACTTAATGAATTAAAAGTTTTTTAAGCCTCAATTACTATGCAACTATAAGTAGTTCTAAGAAAATCTACTTGGCTCCTAACTATTAAACACTTCCATCTAATCCTGAATATGAGTGATAGGGGTTGGGGGTGGAGAAAAATCGCGTCTAAACAAATACAATACTCTTGCTTTCGGGTGATTGCAATTTGCATGATGGTGACACAAAGGGGACAGTAATGCTAAGAATGTTTTGGTCCTTAGTACTCAAAACGTTATATAAGAGGAGTCACGTTCTTATGCATTTGAAATTTAGCAGCTACCTGCTAGACCAGGTGTACTCAAGTGGAGGGCCTCACACATGCCTGGTATTTGAGTATATTCCTTCTGCCCACAGGTGAATCAATCACTTCATCACAGTCATCCTGATTGACTCACCTTGTGCAAAGAAAGGATATCTTCAAATCCAGGCCTGTGTGGGCCCTCCCAGGACTTAACTTGAGTTCCCCTGTGCTAGACAATAGGCCAACCGTCCACCCTCCAAACACCTCGCAGTGGAAACCAGCAGAGTGTGAACCTAAGGTTTAATATTGATTCTGCAGCAAAACCAAGGCTTTAACAGATATATTTTAGAGTAAATGCAGGACCCATAGTTATATTTAAGAATTTTAATCCACCATTTATCTATTTTGGTACACATATTGTACCTTCAAGAAGGGGCCTTTGTTGCAGTCTTTTTCTTGGCCACAAAAATTATGTGCATTTTTTTTTTTTTTTCTGAACATATTTCTTTTTAAATTAGAATACTCCTAGATAGGATTTTTTGGGGTATAGCTTGGAAGATACATGAATATCCATAGGGAGTTGCCGGTTTAAAAGAAAAATAAATTTCTTTTTTGCAGAGGCGTTCTTAAAGATAGTAGTGAAGATAGAAGAAGGTCAGAAAGAACATGGAAGCATTGTTCAAAAGCCTCATCTTTGTTGGATCTGAGAGAGGATTTTTTGTACTGAGCGCAATGGACGATAAGTTCTTTTTCGGCTTTTTTCTGCCTGTGACTTTTTTGTTATGTCATATGTCTGCACGGTCTGCCCGTTTTGAAATGTAGCTATTTTAAAAATACAGTTTCCCTCATTAAAAACTGCTGTTGTACCCCTCCCCATCCATCTTATTGTCCTGAGCACTGCTGAAAAGAAAACAATTAGACAGGGTGGGCAAACTGGAGCATGCTCACTTTGGAGATGAACAGGGTTATGGGGATTGTAACGATAGCCCACTTATCCTACAGAGCATGACTAAAGCCATGGCTAATTTATTTTGTGAGTGAAATAAAAAAAATAAAAAAACATGAAAAGCACTTGCACTGGCTTTTTAACTATCAATGCCTCATTAAGACTGCAGTTCAAGAAAACAAAACAAAAAACAACACTTATTGTCAAGTATGTTACCAAGTTACAATATCAGCAATGTTGTAAGCCATGAACATAAAGCATTTTCGGAGTATAGGAATCCATTTTGTGTTTGTTGCATAACTTCCTCAGAGCTGCTATTTTTAAGATAACACTGGAAAAAAATGTTTACACTGAATTGAAATATGCAATCAGAATTTTGCGGTCACCACAGTTTTTTTTTTGTGTGGACGCATTTTATTAATAAATATATCAATAGATCTAACCAATGTTGCCATAATTAAATACGTTGACATTTTTGCAATTCTATGTTTATGCGGGTAGTTGGTAGGACTGACTGACATCCAGGTGAAGGCAGACAGACGGTGAACTCATGAACAGCACTAGCATGAGAAATCTTTGCCAGTAGTAAGTGGACCATCAACTGTGTACGCTTTGTTCTAGCTTGGTTTGTCTGGTGACTAGGTTACTGTACAAATTCATCATTATGTCAAGACATGTGATAAAATCCTCCAGATACTTTGTTATGTGTGTGAGGAATTGATATTTTAAAAGAACAACATTTGTTTTATAAAAAATGCAAAGAGCTTTTATTAGGATTGCCGAAAATAGAAGACCAAGGTAAGATCTGGGACCCCCATATTTCCTGTGTTACCTGCTATTGATAGGATGGATAAATGGCTCCTGTGATATGCCCTGTGCAGTACCCATGGTTTGGAGGGAACCTAAAGATCATTCATTAAATTAATATTTTTGCCTAAAATCACAGGAACAACATCTAAATCCAAACACAGTGAAATACTGCATTTTTCAATCTGTGAGGAGGCCAGTTCCTCACATTAAGAAGCTTTGGTACAGGCAAGTCCTCAATTTGTAACTGTAGACCATCAATACTTGGAAAATGATGACAATACCATAGATCAACATGAGGAGCAATATCAGCCTACTTTTCAAGCAAGCACATCATGTTCTGAATCATATCTATTAGCTCAATGTGAGCTGAATGACCTTGTTCAGGATTTGAATTTGTCCACAAACCCATGGGGTCTCGACCTAAGGGCTGGAATCTACTTCAGTTACACAGTAAAGTGTGTTTGTTTTCCCAGAACCATCAAGATGAGTTTAAATCCTTTTATTCGCAAGAGAACGATAGAGTTTACTGTAACAATATTTGCACTGTAATGGAGGCTCGAGTCCTCGAAAACTAGTTTGAAATGTGTCCTTTTGCAGAATGGAAACAAAACTCCTTCTGTGCCATTACTTTATGCTGCTAATAACATAAAGAATTGTATAAAAATAGGAAAATAGGAAAATTCCACTTGGAAAAAATTAAATATGTCAAATACAACAGGAACAAATGTGGTGATTTGAAAGTCATTGCACTGGAACTTTGTTTGCAGCTCAGCTATAGTAAACGATGCTGTTTCTTGTGCAAGTGGTACAGTCGCGACAGGAAAAGGTAATTACACCAAGAACTGGCCAGAGCGTCAGTCACTTACTCCCAGAAAGAAAAAACTGTTGCACAACCCACACTAGAGAACCTGGAAAACATGTTTTACCTCCACTCTATATAAAAATGAAGGACTTCTAAAAACCGTGTCATGGCCATGGAAAAAAATGGTGCTGGGCTTGCTTATTTGAAGTAGCAGAGTGCATTTAAGAGGAATGTTTCAGATGGTAGAACTGAAGAAAATCACCAACAGTGATTATGATAAATCGTGATACAAATATACGTAAATATACTTTTTTTTTATTTTTAAAGATTTAACGTGTGTGTCATCTTAAATCCTAAAATGTGAAAGAGAGAAACTAGTAACATATTAAAATAGACAACACCAATTCCCTGTAACTGGCGCAGAAGCAGATTCATTGTATCATTCACTGCAAGCATATCTCTCCAGAAATGTAAAATCCTCTCTAACAGCATCTTCCACCAATGTGTCATGAGCTCTCCATGATCCTGCAGAATTATCAAAATGTATTTCTAATTAAAGACTAGCTGTATGACTTTCTATGCATATTATGTCAAGTCAGTCTTAAAATTTTTGAATAAATATTTTTTTCTTCAACGTGCACTGGACCTGTAATACATCGAGTTCAGGTTTTTAAAGCATTGTGTGTGTTTGCATCGCTCACTGTTGTCTGACTCTCCGTGATCTTATGGACCACAACACACCATGCTGATCCACTTGTTATTCATGGCAGAGACACTGGAGTGGGTTGTCAGTTACTTCTCCAGTGGGCCACAACATAGAGCTCCTGGTATTTCTAAGTGGTCTCCCATCCAAGTACTGACTAGGCCCAACCCTCTATGGCTACAAAGGTGGTGTGACCTCTTGGCTCCCTGACTGGAATCAAACCCAGGTTGCAGTTGTGAAAGCACCAAATTCTAAGCACTGGGCCACCAGGTAAACCCTTTTATTACAGGGTCATTTAAATTTATAACAAAATATAATCTTGTGAAATGCATGAAGATTTTTTTAACCTCACACCCCCTCGTCTGGATTGCTACCATGTCATGGTGAAGGGGCTTGTGTACTTCAATGAAGCTTTGGAGCTATACCCATGTAGGGACACCGAAGATGGGCACGTCATAACAGAGAGGTTAGACAAATTGTGTGGTTGTCAGGTGCAAAAATCCCATTTATATTGTGATGATATATAACTGGGATTTTTGTACCCGACAACCACAATAGTTTGTGTGTACTATTTCTGCCATTATTTTATCATTACTCGTAATAGTGAATTTTTTTTTTATTTCACATTTTTATTTAATTGTTTATTATACACAATTCTATTCCACATAAAGTCCTTCTTTAAAAATTTATGGGACTTTGTATGATCGACTTCCACCAATCACCAGTATTATTTACTTCATTACTTTTGTCCACATCTAAAAACAATAGTGGATGACCATACCACCAGAGATCATAAGAACAATCTCACCAATGCTTTTATATACCTCATATTTGTTTTAGGGAAATTAGGGGGGGAATCCAATTATTCTAGTTGCACATACTGTGTATCCAATAGGTTACCTTTTGAATAATCTGCACTAGATAGTTGTGTGCTCTGTCCAACCCCCACGCCTTTCTTTTTGTTTATCAGCATACTTTATAAGTTTGTGAACAGTATCAAACAAAGGAAAGCAGCCCCAAGATATATATAGAATATACACCGAATAATATACAACCATTGTAGTCCACCAAGACAATGGAAGGATCTTGAAAATCTGAGCACGAAGCTACTAGTTGGGATCCACTAGCCCAAAAACTTCTTAAACCAAGTATGAAAATGTGTACTGAAAGTGTGCAAGTAGAAGACTTACTATAATCTCAAACCTCGTAAACTTAACAGTCCAGAAGATACAACATTAGCAGAGTGTGTGCATCATTCTCTAACAGCATCCATATTTATAGACTGTTTTGGCTTCTTCTACAGGCAAGAAGGCTCTTTGCAAACAAATAATGAAAAACGATAAAAGAAGAGGCAGCAGTGAAATAGGAATAGTGCATTTTATAGACTTTGGAACATTTCAATTTTCATTCAAACAATAGCTTTCTTTTAATGAGATTATTTTATAATCACAAACTATGGAGTAGATCCAAGCAACCAATTCTAGAAACGTGGGTCAACACATCACAAACAGGAAGTCTTCTATCAACTTTGTTCCTACAAGTTTTTAAAGGCAGCACACAGGACATAAGAATTAATATCCATTTACTTTTTACTTGTAAAATAGAAAGCAATCAATGAAAATGCAGGGCTCATGATGCTATAGAAACCTTAGTGTGCTCAACAATACAATCATTTAGATTATAAAAATAAGAAAAAAGTGTTTTACACCAAAACATTTTTTTAAATAACTACTGAATGCCCTCAAAAATCATTATGTACCGTTTTCCACAAATCTAATAAAAACACTTGACCATTGTATGGAAGCCCTCTGGGGGGGGGGGGGGGTTAATACAAGTTTGAGGGTGTATGTTATAAGCCAAAAGCGTCTTTAATACAAACACCTAGTATTTCTTATCAAGCCCAACTGTTAAGTTTATTATTGTGACAATAATGAGGCAGAGTGCAGGAGGAGGTCCTATATAGATAATTTGTGCTTAGATATTTGATCTTGAATGTTAGGTATTTTAACACTTGCTTGCTTTTAAATAAGAACGAGTTACAATGATTTTTGTATGTGTACTTTTCATTTCATTAACAACTAAAACCTTTGCCATGCCACTTTAAAATATGCATCTAGGTTAAAAATACAGTAAAATGCAGTTCTATAAATGATGATATTTAAAGCATACAGAGCTGCAAATGGATCGTAATATGTGGGAGCTACAATATCTACTGTCACATATTTTTCAGTCACATTTCCTGAATCTGAATCAATGGAAGACACAAAGTGACACTCACAAAATATATTTCATAGGTTACAAAATATAAAAGACCCAGAGCTTTGTAGTTTAGATGTGAAAAAATTATGTTATAAATCAGAGCTTTTTCATATGTTGTGTTATATATGGATAGAATTAAACACTGGGCTCAAAATTCCTCTGACCTACATGACGATTTGCCAGGGGTCCCTAAAACCATCAGAAATTAGTTTTTTTGTCTGTAATCTGTAAAACTTATAATTGTACATTTTTTTTCCCCACTGGTAGTTGGTACTTTCTTACTATAATTGTCATTCGATAGATTTTGGCAGACAATTTAATCATAATGATTACAAACATTTCCATTCTCGTAACTTTACTATTTTTAACGTTCACAATATACAGTATCTCACAAAAGTGAGTACACCCTTCACATTTTTGTAAATGTTTTATTATATCTCCTCATGTGACAACACTGAAGAAATGACCCTCTGCTACAATGTACAGTAGTAAGAGTACAAGCCTGTATAACAGTGTAAATTTGCTATCCCCTCAAAATAACTCAACACACAGCCATTATTGTCTAAACATTTGGCAACAAAAGTGAGTACACTCCTAAGCGAAAATGTCCAAATTGGGCCCAAAGTGTCAATATTTTGTGTGGCCACCATTATTTTCCAGCACTGTCTTAACCCTCATGGGCATGGAGTTCAACAAAGCTTCACATGTTGCCACTGGAGTCCTCTTCCACTCCTCCATAATGACATCACGGAGCTGGTGGATGTTAGAGACCTTGCACCCCCCCACCTTCTATTTGAGGATGCCTCACAGGTGCTCAATAGGGTTTAGGAGACATGCTTGGCCGGTACATCACCTTTATCTTCAGCTTATTTAGCAAGGCAGTGATCATCTTCGAAGTGTGTTTAAGGTCATTATCATGTTGAAATACTGCCCTGTGGTCCAGTCTCCGAAGGAAGGGGATCATGCTCTGCTTCAGTATGTCACAGTACATGTTGGCATTCGTGGTTCCCTCAATGAACTGTAGCTCCCCACTGCTGGCAGCACTCATGCAGGCCCAGGCCATGACACTCCCACCAACAAAAGTATACATCTGTAGGAAATAATCCCTAAATGACAGATAAATAGATAGGGCACAAAGAGCACAAAAACACTGATATGAGATGAAACCCTCAGTTTGAAAGTAAACAAACAGCGATGCAGAAATAGTGGAGGCAGCATCTGACATCATCAGGTAAATGCATATAGGGGGAATCAACACAACATATTATAGAAAACATATATACACACATACATATATATATATATATATATATATATATATATATATATATATATATATATGTTTGGTCTGGGCCTGCATGAGTGCTGATGGCACTTGGGAGCTACACCTCATTGAGGGAACCATGAATGCCAACATGCACTGTGACATACTGAAGCAGAGCATGATCCCCTCCCTTCGGAGACTGGGCCGCAGAGCAGTATTCCAACATGAAAACTACCACAAACATACCTCCAAGACAACCACTGCCTTGCTAAAGAAGCTGAAGGTAAAGATGATGGACTGGCCAAGCATATCTACAGACCTAAACCCTATTGAGCATCTGTGGGGCATCCTCAAATGGAAGGTTGGGGAGTGCAAGGTCTCTAACATCCACCAGCTCTGTGATGTCCTCATGGAAGAGTGGGAGAAGACTCCAGCAGCAACCTGTGAAGATCTGGTGAACTCCATGCCCATCAGGGTTAAGACAGTTCTGGAAAATAATGGTGGCCACACAAAATATTGACACTTTGGGCCCAATTTGGACATTTCCAATTAGGAGTGTACTCACTTTTGTTGCCAACGGTTTAGACATTAATGGCTGTGTGTTGAGTTATTTTGAGGGGACAGCAAATTTACACTGTTATACAGGCTGTACACTTACTACTTTACATTGTACCAGATTGTCATTTCTTCAGTGTTGTCACATGAAAAGATATAATAAAATATTTACAAAAATGTGAGGGGTGTACTCATTTTTGTGAGATACTGTATATTACATATTTATTTTGTGATTAATCACTATGATTTAAGTATGTTAATTTTGTAAGAATGAAAATACATTCTGAATATCAGATATTTATATTTTGATTCATAACAGTAACAAAATGACAGCGATGATGGAGCAACGAAAATACATTTTACTGTTAGGGGTCGCCCCAAATTGGGAAATGTTATCAAAGGGTTGCGGCACTAAAAAGGTTGAGAATCGCTGGACTAGACAGCTCATGTCAGAATCAGATATGTTTCAATGTAACAACCCAGCACAAGTAGTGTATCAGAATTGTGTAACAAAACATCCTCAGAAGAAGTGTTTATCAATCACAGTGTTTCCTACGGATATGATGCCCATTCAAGATCATAGAATAATTTGTGTGAATGTTGGATAAACAAGTACAATGCAGTAATATGAAGCAAACATTATTGAAAACACTTTGTAGATAAGTTTTAAAAACATGTTACTATAAACACTGCAATGCTATTAATACTTAACAGCGCACACCTATTTTGTCTAGGGTACAGCAAAAATGTGTGATTATAAATCATCATCAGATTTGTTCATGCTTTATAAGAACAGTTACTCTATTTACTGAAAAGAAGAATATATAGAAGCCTAGCTAAGGATAGGAATATAATGATAATGTTGGCATAAGAGTATTGTTCTGTGGCAGCACATTTGCCTTCTGTGCCGATTATACTAAATTATTAATACAATTACACTGTTTGTTTTCCTTTATGTATATTTTCAATAGACAACTGGCTGTCTAAAGTTACTCAAAGAGCATGTGTATCTGCAAAAAGATGCATATATGCTACTGCATTTGCCTGCAAGCATATCTGACAAGTTATACTGTATTGTATATAGAGAAACACAGGATCTTGCCTGCTCCCTTCCCATACAATCATGAATTTAAAGAAAAGTATGTTTTAATATTAGAATCTTATGTTCAGGAATTGCTGTCTCTCTCGCCCTGATGAACATTTGTATGTGTGCCCTGCCCATCTCGCATTCATTTGCCCCTCTTGCCATGGACACCCTGCATCCCTTTGCCCCTCTTGCCATGGACACCCTGCATCCCTTTGCCCCTCTTGCCATGGACACCCTGCATCCCTTTGCCCCTCTTGCCATGGACACCCTGCATCCCTTTGCCCCTCTTGCCATGGACACCCTGCATCCCTTTGCCCCTCTTGCCATGCCCACCCTGCATTCCTTTGCACCTTTTGCCATGCCCACCCTGCATTCCTTTGCCCCTCTTGCCATGCCCACCCTGCATTCCTTTGCCCCTCTTGCCATGCCCACCCTGCATTCCTTTGCCCCTCTTGCCATGCCCACCCTGCATTCCTTTGCCCCTCTTGCCATGCCCACCCTGCATTCCTTTGCCCCTCTTCCTATACCCACCCTGCATTCCTTTGCCCCTCTTCCTATACCCACATTGCATTCCTTTGCCCCTCTTCCTATACCCACATTGCATTCCTTTGCCCCTCTTCCTATACCCACATTGCATTCCTTTGCCCCTCTTCCTATACCCACATTGCATTCCTTTGCCCCTCTTCCTATACCCACATTGCATTCCTTTGCCCCTCTTCCTATACCCACATTGCATTCCTTTGCCCCTCTTCCTATACCCACATTGCATTCCTTTGCCCCTCTTCCTATACCCACATTGCATTCCTTTGCCCCTCTTCCTATACCCACATTGCATTCCTTTGCCCCTCTTCCTATACCCACATTGCATTCCTTTGCCCCTCTTCCTATACCCACATTGCATTCCTTTGCCCCTCTTCCTATACCCACATTGCATTCCTTTGCCCCTCTTCCTATACCCACATTGCATTCCTTTGCCCCTCTTCCTATACCCACATTGCATTCCTTTGCCCCTCTTCCTATACCCACATTGCATTCCTTTGCCCCTCTTCCTATACCCACATTGCATTCCTTTGCCCCTCTTCCTATACCCACATTGCATTCCTTTGCCCCTCTTCCTATACCCACATTGCATTCCTTTGCCCCTCTTCCTATACCCACATTGCATTCCTTTGCCCCTCTTCCTATACCCACATTGCATTCCTTTGCCCCTCTTCCTATACCCACATTGCATTCCTTTGCCCCTCGTCCTATACCCACATTGCATTCCTTTGCCCCTCGTCCTATACCCACATTGCATTCCTTTGCCCCTCTTCCTATACCCACATTGCATTCCTTTGCCCCTCTTCCTATACCCACATTGCATTCCTTTGCCCCTCTTCCTATACCCACATTGCATTCCTTTGCCCCTCTTCCTATACCCACATTGCATTCCTTTGCCCTTCTTCCTATACCCACATTGCATTCGTTTGCCCCTCTTGTCATCCCACCCTGCATTCGTTCGACCCTCATGTCATGCCCACCTTGTTTAGCCTTCTTGCCCTGCCCACTCTGTATGTTGATGAACATGTTCGTATATCTGTCCACCCTATGTACAGATGACCATCTGTGTTTGTCCCTTCTGCTCCGCACATCCTGTACATCACCCTCTAAGCTGGTGCAGATCGGTGCTTGTGATGTGTATGTCTGCCCTGCACACCCATTTAGTGATTATGATATGTGCAATCCTTGCCCCTTCCTCCAGTAATAACACCAACACCCGATACCAGCGGTGCCCTGGCACTCACCCTCAGTGCTGAGCCTGCAGAAAGGCCTCACGAGCTCACAGAAGGAGAGCTGGTTTTTCCTGGCCGTCCTCTCCGCCTCCTCGCTGCACAGAGCGGCTACTTGCGGGATGAAAGAGTCCTGTAGGAACTCGTGCACGGACTGCAGACACTGCGCCATCCCGGGCCTGGGAGGAGGGAGCACCTCCCGGGGCCTGGAGAGAGCTGGGCGCACCTCCTGGGGCCTGGAGAGAGCTTGTCGCACCTCCCGGGGCCTGGAGAGAGCTGGGAGCAACTCCCGGGCCTCCTCTCACACCGGACGGGAACCACACACAAGCGCTCTGGTAAATTAGTGGGCCCAACTCGCCATGTCCCTGAGGTTATATTATAACTCAAGTCCCTCTTTATCCAGCTCCTGTGCAGCTCCCCCTCACCTCCTCCTCTTCCTTGACCGACTCCGCCTGCTCCCGTCAGCCGGTTCGGGGAAAAACACGTGACTTCCGCCTGTCAGACGCAAACCTACTGTGGGAGCAGTGCGCGTGCTCAAAGCTGCAGCTGGTGCACGAGACGAGGCGCGCTCCAACTTGCTGCGTCACGTGATCAATACGCTAGATAGCGACAGGGAGGAGATTCGATTGTGGCAGTGAAGTCAGAGGCATCCGAGGACTCGGACCTGCTGCGTCACAATGGTGATTGCGAAAGGGGGCGGGGATTTGTTGGGCTGGAAAGAAAGCTGTGTCATCAAAAGGTCTGTGAGGCCGGCCCGGGAGTCAGCAATGGGCTACGCAGTCAGCAGACTCTAGGATATGTATCAGAAACCCTTCTGGATCACTACCTTGTTGTGGTGAATGGGCTTGTGTACTTTAATGAAGCTATGAGCTAACCCATGTAGGGTCACCCAAGGGCAGGTTATAGCAGGGAGGTCAGACAAATCGCAGGCCACTGAAGGAAGACCTGGCAACCCACTCTAGTATCTCTGTTATGAGAACCAGACTTTCCGGTGGCCACTAGGTGGCACAGCCAAGATTTTCTTCAATTTCCTATGGTTCGGGTTAGATTTAGGGATAGGGTTTAGGCCGATGATAAGCTTTACTCTAACAATACATGGAAGCAAATCTCGGCTGCACCACCTTTGGCTTCTAGTGCTGATGGGCACAAAACAGGAAATATCCTAAAAACCTTATGGGTAGGCACGACCAGAGACAAAGGTACCTGGCGTGCTGTGGTCCATAGGGTCACAGAGAGTCGGACTCAACTGAACCCATAAACTACAACAAAGGTACTAGAAACATATGTCTGGACCTTTTGTGCCAGTGGCATGCAACAGCCAGTTGGTGGCGCTACAGTGGCTTGCAGAGACTTTGTTCTATTTCCTAGGGTTAGATTTAGTCATTCGGGTAGTGGCAGATGATAAACTTTACCTAGTCAGGTTGTAGCGCTGTGAGTGCCACTATTTTACCATGAAAAACTTATCTGCCACTACCCTAAATCTAACACCCCAAAAAAAACATTTCAAAAAGTCTCTGCGAGCCACCATTGCGCCACTTACTGGCCACTGCATGCCACTGCTGGCGTGTATGAAACAGGAAAGGCCCCATCTGTCTATTTAGAAGTGTAGTTCTTGAGAACTTAATTCCATTCTCTTCTGTGAAAAACTGTTTAGTTTATGATTGTAAGTTATAAAGCGCTACAAACAAACATACTCCATAAATGGGAATAAATAAAATTAACTGGATATTACGGCATATACAACTGTCACAATATGCTTCTTCAAGGGGCCTTGATATGAACCTAGTTCAAACCCACCCCAGCAGAATTGTGTGGTTCTTGTTCTCTGTGGCACAGAAGGTCGCAAGGCCCAATGGTACAGGCAGAAAATACTGGATACTATTGGCCTATTATTATTATTGTTTATTTTTAAAGCACTGACATATTCTGTAGCACTGTACATAAGTTCCAGACAAAGATAAATACAAATGAGCACATAGCAAAGCAAGGAGGGCCCTGTCTTTGAGCTTGCAATCCAGTGTCCATGGTGCTTTCCCCAAAGCACATTGCAGGACTGTAACTCGCAGACTTACAAACCTAAAGTATATTGTGAGTGGTAAAGCAGGGAGAGAGAGATGATGAGCGTTTGAGGGTGGAAGGTGATACGCTTCTTTAAAGAGATGGGATTTTAGTGAGGTTTTGAGGCAGGAGGACAATCTGAGGGAGCGAGGCAAGGAGTTTCAAGAATAGGTGCAGCATGAGCAAAGTTCTGAAGGTGAGAGTGAGAGGAGGCAACAAGAGAAAGAAGAAGGTCATTAGCAGAATGAAGAGGGCGCTTGCGGGAATATTTGGAGATGAGAGCAGAGATATAAGGGGGTGAGCTATTGTTGAGGGCTTTGTAAGTTATGGTCATGATTTTAATTTTTTTTTCTAGAGGCTAAGGGAAGCCAGTGGAGTGATTGACAGAGAGGTGATGCCGACACTGAACATTGTGTACGGAAGATGAGTCTAGCGGAGGCATTCATAATGGATTGATGTAGGGATAGTTGGGTGGTGGGTAGGCCAACAAGGAGAGAGTTGCAGTAGTCGAGTCGAGAGATGATGAGAGAGTGTATTAGGATTTTAGTTTTGTCTTGTGTAAGATAGTGGCAAATTCTGGAGATGTATTTTAGATGGAGAGGATGGGGCCAAGGTGCCTCTTCCAGCCCCCATGAGGTATCCCAACAGGTCCCACCCAAACAGCATATTGCTCTTACAGGGCGACCTCCTCATCTACCAGTTCCTTAAGCCATTCCATTAGCTTGTGACCTGGTCATAGTCCCAGGAACGCCATCCATTTGTTTAGAAGGCCATTCCTTGACATTCCTTTCCAATCACCACAAAATTCTCTGTATCTACTGCGGATAAGCATTTCCCCTCCACAGGAGCTGAGACAGGGCCATTGCTTACGCCTCTCCACTTCTGTATGATCTGAATCCGGAGTTCCCTCTGCTGATCCTTGGTTGAATCTGCAGGCATTATCTCTATCCATCTTTGGTACAATGTGGACACTTCCTCCTTCTCTGCTGCAGACATCTCTTTATAAGTTGTCATCTTTCTGTACTTTATACAGAGATCCCACGACCGACAGCCAATTGTCACGATCTGGTTCTTCAAGGGGTCTTGATATGAACCTAGTTCAAACCTACCCCAGCAGAATTGTGTGGTTCTTGTTCTCTGTGGCACAAAAGGTGGGTTCTGAAGAGGGACAATGCCTAACGGTACAGGCTTAGAATACTGGATACAGGTTACTAGTGGCCTATGGTAAGACCACTCCCCAATTCAGGCTACAAAACACAGAAACAGCCTGACATTGTAGATATGTGAAACTAGAACTGAACATTTATTGAATCATAGAACCAACATATTTATACATCTCCCATACCACATCCTTGTGTACCTTTTGTGTATGTATGTGATGTCAGCACATCTGCCTTGCGACCTTGGTTCCTATAGAAGCCCTTGTGATAAAACTCACCAGATGTCTATAGCTAGCTAGGGCAAAAAACCTTGATGTTAATCTCAAGTGTTTGCTCAGGCCTCCTTAGGTGCAGCCATCTGCCTTGAATCAAGGCCTGTATGTGTACAGATGCGATGTTCTGCAGTTAAGCTTCTGTGCAGAGTATTTTCACCATTTCCACATATATTCTGTTCTATATCACATTTTCCCTCTATAACATATTATAACTAGGATAAAAGATAACAATGTACAGGCAACACATAATTACATTTCAACAATGTCATGCGCCCTTGGCAATATCCATAATTACTGGTAATACTACAGTCACTAAGCAATGTAATCATGACAACAACAATACAGTAGAAGTTAAAACATATGTCATATTGCTAATTCTTAACACCAGGATAAATATAACTAACACTTAATTGACATTGGCATTTAAAAAAGCATGTTTTAAACATTGCAAAAGTTTTAATTTTTTGCACAAAAACCTGTGTAAATGTCTGTGAAACTAATAGGATATACATAATATAGTATATAGATCTCACCAGCAGACAAGTATTACTCATTCCTCTATCATTACTGCCTACCGGCAGACAGGGACGAGACACATGAGTCGTAAAACATTTAAAACATTTTTCCGTTCTGTAACATTCACTTTAAAAAAAGAAACCACACTGTGTCTTATTATAAAATACCTACTTTCAGGAGCAGCATGGAAAAAAACATTATTTTTCTGTCCCTTTAAGTGAGCATTGCATTCAGACTTCCAATACACGTCATACCAGAACATGGAACTAGTGGAAAAACTATACGTAGCCATGACACTACCATGTTTATAAGTTAATCTTCAAGTCAACTTTTCTCTAGTGAAGATCCGTGCGAGGGATAAAAAGATTTTACAGATTCACCTAGATGTTCTCTTTTAGGTTACTTATATGTTATATTAAAAGCATATTTAAATTTCCCGGATTATGAGTGCATCTGGTTGAGGAGAATCAGTAGTGTATGAAAAAAAAACAAAATAAACATTATTAAACTTCCCCTAAAATTTGCTAAATTTCTTGGGTTTACAAGCAGTTTATTTGCGGAGTTGGAAAACCCTGCTAAAATTAGCATAGCCTGTTTAATTTGTTTTTGGCCAATCACAGGCAGATAACACATTGTATCAATCAGTGGAGTCAGTTTGTGCAGGAAGGATTCATGGGATGTGTAGTCCACTGCACAAGGAAGCAAGAGAAGCCCTTATTTTGATCTCAGCTCAAAGCACTGATTTTGATCTCTGCATTGAGCTGCTGCTGGCTTGAAGGTAGGTAAAGGGTCAAAATCCATATCCAAATGCAGTATTTCTATTGGTAGGTACACTGTGCCTATGTAGGCAGCTTTGGGGGCGTGGAAAACAAGCGTTATTTTTAAATAAAATAAGTCTGTATGTAAATAGAATGACTCCATGTAATGTGTGTTTCTGATATAAGCAACATGTGTTAGATTAGAGAAAAGGAAAAACAAGGATATACCTTTAATAATATTTATTTGTAGTAACAATATGCATTATAAAAATACTTCCATCTTTATATATAGGAAAAGATTAAGGGAACATTATCACCCAAACAACAGGTTGGCTTCTTCATCAGCATTAAAAACTGTTTATACATTGTACTAGCAATATTTATGTACAGTAAATCAGTCCTGAGATCTTCATAATTGTGCATGTGATTATTTTATGCTAATTTGCAGCTCAAAGTGCTTGATAATGGTGCAGAAGGGAATCTAAGTGTATCCTAACTTGGGGCTGGGGGCTTTAGTTTTGCAAACTATTATTTAGGGACTACCGATTTGGGAAAATAAAACAGAGAGCATGCTGATTATCTTGGGAATGATTCACACCATAAACAAATGGCTAGCACAAGGTTCACTTTATTCACCTTTTGTGTTGTTCACCCCGATGGGTAATCCATGTTCGTGTTTTACTCAGTTTCCTTTTCCTCTCTCTAGTGTGTGATAACCTGCTGTACTCTTTACATTAGATTGTACGTTTGTGAATTTTCAGTCTTGTAAGGTGCTTTGGGGAAAGCCGTATGTACATTTGATTTTAAGCTCAATAACAGGTCCCACCATTCTTTTGCATTGTGTTACAATTCTTTTTGCCTTGTACTTAACCCCTGTATAGCACTACAGAATATGTTGGAGCGTTACAAATAAATGATAATAATAATGCAAATGGGAATGAGCAGCACTGCTTTGATTACGCACAGTGCAAGTAGCAGATATCTCACAAATGATCCCATTTTGCAGCTACAATGTTCGAACATCCTACTGATTATACATGGGTTAATGTGTGAAGCATGACTGCTGTCATCATCCCCCACTAAACATTTCTACTGTCCAAGATACCATCTGAATAGAAACCTGAAAGTCAAAGGATTTCCTGGGATTTTTCTATAAAAGCCAAAGATTGTATCTGGACTGGACTTATTCATCCATGTGACTTGGGAGCTGTGACTTCATGAGCCAACATTGCCACCTTAAGGAAGGCCTCATTAACAGTGCTGCAGAAGATAAGGCACAATAGTTAGATAGGGCTTACAACAACAACAAAAAATGTATTAAACCTTTACTGTGCATTTAAACAATTAATTATTTTTTTCAGTACCATGCCGCAGGCTGTATAAGCTCCAGATCTCTCCACCCTCTAAATGATCTATTGTCTTTGCTGTGAGATCTACCCAGGGGGAAGTTCCTAATGGAAAACCTCTTGAGACCACTCTGTAAAACACACATTAGTAGCAGGCAGTAATGTAATATGAGCTTCTAGCTATCTCCCACTATCATACAGCAAGTATAGTATGTCTGTTTGGATAGCATTCCCCTCTGGGAGGCTTCTTCTCCAGAGATTGTTATTATTTTTATATCGCACCAACATATTCCGTAGTGCAGTACAGGGGTTGAGTACATGGCAAAAAACAAACTTAACACTTTGTAAAGAATGGGGGGGCCCTGTTTTTGAGCATAAAATCAAATGTACATAGAGCTGGTTTCCAGGGCACTGACACAAGATTGAAAACTTGCAAACATACAATCTAAGGGTTTAGGTGTGATACAAGAGGGTGACAAATGCAAGATGGCAGTGTGAAAGCAATTTGTTTAGTCAAGTTGAGGTGTATGTGTGTTGTAGTGTAGATTGTGGGTGTAAGTGTTATTAAGCTGTGGAGTGTGCAGTTGTACATATTAAGGCTGAAGGTGATAAGATTTTTTAAACAGGTATGTTTTTAGTATTTTTTTAAAGGTTTTGAGACAGGAACATAGTCTAATGGAGCGGGGCAAGGAGTTCCAAATAGTAGGGGCAGCACGAGAAAAGTCTTGAAGACGGGATTGAGAGGAGGTGATGAGAGAGGAGGAAAGAAGAAGGTCGTTAGCAGAACAAAGGGGGCGGTTGGGAGCGTATTTTGAAACAAGAGTAGAGATATAAGGGGGTGCATTGTTGAGGGCTTTATATGTTTGGGTCATGATTTTAAATTTGATTCGGGAAGCCAGTGGAGTGATTGACAGAGAGGTGCTGCAGACACTGATCGTTTGGTATTGAAGATGAGTCTAGCGGAGGCGTTCATTATGGATTGGAGGGGAGAGATGGGTATGCCAGCAAGGAGTGAATTGCAGTTGTCGAGTCGAGATATGATGAGAGAGTGTATTCTAATTTTAGCTGTGTCTTCTGTAAGATAATGACAAATTTTGGAGATGTTTTTTAGGGGACACTGACAAGATTTTGTTATTGATTGGAAGTGAGGAATAAAAGAGAGGGCAGGATCCAGTAGAAACCCAAGACAACGGGCCTGGGAAGTGGGAGTGATGATGGTGTTGTCAACAGTGAGAGATATTTGAGGAGTGGAAGCTGTAGTAGAGTGTGGAAATATTAGGAGTTCCGTCTTGGACATGTTGAGTTTGAGTTGACGGGTGGACATCCAGGAGTATATGCTAGAGAGGCAGTTGGAAACTTGAGCTAAAAGAGAGGGGGATAGATCAGGTGCAGAGAGGTAGATTTGAGTATCATCTGCATAGAGATGATACTGAAATCCAAAGGATTTTATAATGGTGCCAAGGGAGGAGGTGTAGATGGAGAAGAGGAGGGGGCCTAGGACAGAACCTTGGGGAACGCAGGGCGAGGTGAAGAAGAAGTGCCAGAGAAGGAGACACTAAATGTACCATCTTTAAGATAGGAAATGAACCATGAAAGAGCTGTGTCCTGGATGCCAAAAGAGCAGAGAGATTGGATTAGAAGAGTGTGGTCAACTGTATCAAAGGCAGCAGAGAGATCCAGGAGAATTAGAATAGAGAAGTGACCCTTTGATTTGGCGGTCAGCAAGTCATTGGTGACTTTTGTGAGGGCTGTTTCTGTAGAGTGTTGGGCCCGGAAACCAAATTGGAAGGGGTCAAGAAAGGAATTGGAGGAAATTGTAAACAAGCCGCTCAAGCAGTTTAGAAGCCAGGGGAAGTAGTGAGATAGGGCGATAGTTGGAGGCAGAAGCTGGGTCAGATGAGGGCTTCTTGAAAATGGGTGTAATTGTGGCGTGTTTTAAGGAGGATGGAAACTTGCCAGTGTTTAGGGAGAGGTTGAATAGATGTGTGAGAGCTGGGATAAGTGTGGTGGATAGGGGAGGGATTAGCTGTGATGGAATAGGATCATGTGGACATGTTGTAAGGTGAGAGGTTGATAGTAAAGTAGATACTTCATCCTCGGTTACAGGGTCAAAGAAGTCCATATTGGAGGAGGGATTGGGGAAGCGTAAGGGCTGGGTGTTGTCGGTTTGGGGAGAGGGTGGTGGGGTAGGGCCAAGCTGGGAGGAGAGCTCGTTTTGGATGGTTTCAATTTTATTTTTAAAATGGCTGGCAAAGTTATCAGCAGTGAGAGAGGAAGGGCAGGAGGTGGGAGTGGGCAAAGGAGGGTGTTGAATGTAGCAAATAAACATTTAGGGTTGGAGGACAGGTTTGATATTAGTGATGAGAAGTAGTGTTGTTTGGCAATATTGAGGGCAGAGAAGTAGGAGTGCAAGGTAAACTTGTAGTGGAGAAAGTCTGCTAAAGTGCAAGATTTCCTCCATAGTCGTTCTGCTGTCATGAGCATCTCTGTAGATAGCGTGTTTGTGTAGTATGTCATGGTTGTGGATGAGAGCGAGGGCGTTTGCTTGTGATTATGGGGGCAAGAGAGTGGTGGAGGTTAGAGTAGTGTTGTACTGTGAAGTGGCAACGTCAGGGCAGGCAAGCCAGCGATCTCCTGAGTAATATTACATTTATTTTTGAGACAGGCCATTATATGACAACTACATAGAAGGCTTTCCTGGCCTTGATAAGTACATTATACTTGCCCTGCACCTTAAAAGGTTAATCTGTCACTGCACATCAACATAATCCCACAAAATTATAACATATTTAGAATGAATAGATAGATTCGCAAGCAACGCTCCTCTCATCATGGCTTACATACTCCCTCCTCTCAACTAACCGCCAAAACCCAGCCTTCTCACATCCTCAGTAGCACAGCCACTATTCATTGCTTTGACCCTGCAACAGAGGACAAAGTCTCCAGCCTACTATCAGCCTCTCGCCTTACTACCTGTCCTCTGGATCCTATTCCATCTCTGCTCATCCCTCCCCTCTCTACCACACTATTCCCTGCTCTCACACACCTCTTCAATCTTTCCCTAAATACTGGAAAGTTTCCATCTTCTCTAAAACACGCTGCCTTTGATATAATTGACCACCCTTTTCTACTCTATATCTTCTGCTCCATCAACATCTGCGACACTGCTTTTTCGTGGTTCACATCATACCTACAAAATCAAACATTTAGAGTCTCTTCTCTGGCACCTCTTCTCCTCACCCTCTGTTGGTGTACCCCAAGGTTCTGTCCTAGGCCCCCTCCTCTTCTCCATCTACACATCCTCACTTGGTACCCTAATAAACTCTTTTGGGTTTCAGTATCATCTCTATGCAGATGACACTCACATCTGCCTCTCAGCACCAGATCTATCCCTCTCGACTTCTAACACGTTTCCAACTGCCTGGCCAGTATTTCCTCCAGGATGTCCGCCCACCACCTCAAACTAAACATGTCTAAGACCGAACTCCTAATCTTCCCACCCTCTACTACTGCTTCAATCTCTCGCATATCTCTCACTGTTGACAGTGCTATCATCACTCCCACCTCCAAAGACCATTGTCTTGGTGTTCTATTGGATCCTCTCCTCTCTTTTATCCCATCACATACAGTCACTAACAAAATGTTGCCTTCATCTAAAAAACATTTCCAAAATACGTCACTACTTTACACAATAAATAAGATTCAAATACTGCCCGCCACCCGTCTATCTCCACTTCAATCCATAATGAATGCCTCCGCTAGACTCATCTAAACGTACACAACGTTCAGTGTCTGCAGCACCTCTCTGTCAATTACTCCACTGGCTTCCCTTAGCCTAACATATAAAGCGTTCAAAAACAGTGCACCCTCTTACATCCCTGCTCTCATCTCCAAATAGCCCCCCCCCCCCCCACCCACCTTTCCACCTTCAGGACTTTTCTTGTGTTGCCCCTGTTTTCTGAAACTCCTTACCTCGCTCCACCAGCCTATCTCCCAGCCTCAAAACCTCAGTAAAAACACATCTGTTTAAAGAAGCCTATCACCTTCCACCCTAACCTGCACAACAGTTCTCTCACCCTCCTGTACCACACCCAAAACCTTTAGATTGTAAGTTTGCAAGTTTTCAATCTTGCATGGTGCTTTGAGGAAAGGACTTTGGACACTGGATTCTAAGGTCAAGGAAGATAGGACCCTCCATTCTATGCAATGTGTTTATATTGTGTTTGTCTCTGCCTGGAACGTAACCCATGTATAGCACTATAGAATATGTTGACACGTTACAAATAAACAATAATAATATATACAGTATGAATTTAAAAATTGCAAGCAAAAAAACTCCCAACCCCATTCTCCCCAATTTTTCCCCTCTACCCCATCTCTCCCCACTCTACCCCATCCTCTCTTTTCCCCAATCTTCCCCTCTACCCCTCTTTCCCTTATCTTTCCCTCTCCCATTAATATTCTTCCTCCTTATTCCCCGAATTCCTCTCTCCCCTTATCCTTGCTCTCATCTTAATCCCATTCTCCTCCCTTATTCATACCCTCACCACTCTCTTTCCTTAAAGCTACCTTTCTTGCCCTCTCTCCCCTTGTATCTCCTTCTCCTTATTAATTCCAAATTCCAATCTCCCCCTTATTCAACTCCTCTCTTGCTTTATTCTCCCCCAATTCTCCCCTATTGTCTGTCTCCCTTAATAGCCCTCATCTCCTCCTTTCCCTTATCTCACACAACCTCCCTCTGATGCCTCCTTTTTACTCCCTTCCTCTGTTCTGCCCTTGTCCCCCTCCCACTAATCCCTGCCCTTTTTTCCCTCCCATTGATCCTAACCTTCAAGCCAACAGAAGCACAGTGCAGAAATCTATAAAGCAATGTCTGAGTTCCTCTTTGCTTCCTTGTGGTGGGGACTATATCATTGGGAGACACGGGAAACAGATCTGTTTCCCGTGTCTCCCAATGATGACGTCACTCTTTCAGAAGTAACTGATCTGCACAGGAGTATCTGTACCTCCGTAGATGGTGTTTTGTGTGCACATATATTCGTTGGAGAGTAGGTAAGTGTGCCAGTGGTGTGAATAGTCCCAGATAGGGAGTGTAGGATAGGTCTTTATAGGTAGGTTAAGGAGTAAATAGTGGGCCCTTTTCTGCCTAATCCACTATACATATGTAAATAGGGCCACGGCATTACAATTCTTAATCATCTACTGGCTTGCATACTTCCTACTCTTCAACTAAATTGATTGTGTCATTCTCTCTGATTATGCAAAATATTGTGCTTTGCAATGTTATACTACTATGTGTCTTAAATTGAACCTATGATATATATTTAATTTCAGTGTGATAAATATCAGTAAATAATAATATAAATCAAATCTTAGGTTAAGTATACTCATTGTGAGGCACACTTAGATCTGTGCATGTTATTTACTGTGTGTTTAATTACGGGTGGTATTTGAGAGTACCGTGTGCAGCATGGGAGACTTGTAGTGGAACATTTTTTATATTTATTTTATATTCAATATATATTTTATATATTTAATAAAAGTTATATTTTATTTTTAAATGGTTTGAGTCATGATTCTCGTCTGTATGTAGAATAATTTTTGGATATTCTTTGGGGGATGGTTGTCTTGGGAATTAAAGGTGTACTGTCTAATTCTCTTCTAAATTAATATATAGAAGCTTTTAATATTATTTTAGTGAATTAGTTAGGCCTCCTTTATATTTTTCTTCAATGAATTATGCTGACAATGGAGATCTTATCTTTGAAAATGTAATTGCCCACTTCCTGTCTAAATAACAAACATCATCCATAAAGCTTTACATCCTATTTTAGTATAATAATACCTGTAATCCTTGCATCAGCATGTTGTGATATGTCTTTTGAATAAGATGATAAAACTATGTTTTATTTACCTTCTGAAAGCTCTTTTGCTTTGCCTAAATCTGATTCACTACAAAGAGGATTATCAGGAAAGTCTGTGATTCAAATAAAATACTATTTGTAGGACCATGAGAAATTCTGTTTCTTTCACACTTACATATTGACAAACAAGAATGGCAGCAGAAAAAAATATTTCTTAACTCTTATCCTGGGCTGAAAATCTCATATAAACATGAAGTATTTTAAAACAGGGAACTGGATAGTTTATTGCTTCCCCAGGAGTTGTAAAGGGTGGACCATGATGAACAGACAAGGAACAGAGAGAAAATTAGGAATTTGCAAAAAGGTTTTAAGATTTAATCTGCGTGTTTATTAATCCTGTTACATTGTATTGTATGATACTCACTGTCTGTTGCTCATAAATATGGATAATAAAATATGGGATGGGAATAACCGCCACCCCTCCCCAGCCTACAATGTGGAATCAAAGCAAGTGCACCACCTATATATTTAGTCAATCATTAAACCTGTAATTACGGTTTTGCTGAATAATAAGGTGCACAAATATGTGTATAAGAGAGCCACTGAGTGCCCAATACTTGCAGTTTGCAGTCAAAACACCAGTAAAATTAGACCCTGCATGGGATAGGATCTGCACATCTCCGTCTCCTGGTATTGGGCACTCAGTGGCTCTCATATTTGTGCAGGGAGAGGGGGAGAAAGGTGACACAGTGGAGGGAGAGGGGGAAAGGAGGTACAGGAGAGGGGTGGAAAAAAACAAGGGAGGGAGAGGAGGCAGAAAAGGAGACACAAGGGAGGGAGAGGAGAGGGAAAAGGAGACACAAGGTGGCAAGCAGCATTGTCAGCCTTAACATTTTTTGACGGGCAATTCCCTAGAAAAATATAACTGTTAGTGCAAAGTGTTGACAAAATGCAGCAATTTGAGATAAATAACTCCTCTCCTGCCTTGTTCCTTAGAAGAGTTGTGTTAATGTATGTAATCTTATCTGTTTATCATATCTGTTGAAAGGCATATCTAAATGTTTTGGATTATGAATGCATCTGATAGAGGAGAATCAACATTATATGAAAACATTTTTTTTGCAGTAAAAAAATCCCAAAATAAACATTAATAACTTACCCTAATGTTTGCTAAATCTCTTGAGTTTGCAACCAGGTGATTTTTAGAGTTTACACCCCTGGATATTCCTGCTAAGAATTAGCATAGCATTTGTTTTGGACAATCACAGGCAGTTATACATTCTTTCAATCTGTGATGGCAGTTTGTGTAGCAAGGAATCATGGGATGTGTAGCCCCCGGCACAAGGATGCAAGGAGGAGTTCAGATATTGTTGTGTGGATCTCTGCATTGTTTCTGCACAGGCAGCTGCACTGGTGGTGAGCACCCACTAGGTGTCGTTGCAAAAATGTTGCTGCGGATATCATAGCTTTAAGGTTAGACTAAGGGTTAGGGGTTTGGGATAGGATAAGTGTTAGGGTAAGGGTAATGTTTTAAGCTTGGAAATTGTGTACGATCTCAGCAGCGCTTACAAACTGTCTAAAATTTCAGCAGCACCATCTAGCAGCTCCATGCTGTAACTGCTGCTACCACTGCCGGTGCATTCATAAAAGGAAAGATCCTCACCCTCAACTGTGGATGTTATTTACATAAAATAAAGTAGATATATTGTAATATTCACTTAAATATAGCAACATTCAAGCCCAATTTTCTAATTTTGTTTAATTTTTATAAATAACTAGTTGCAAATATCTTTATTATGTAAAGTTTGTACAATACTTGGGACTTCATGATATTTTTATCTAAACTTTGCACTAACATTTCTGCCTTGTTCATAGATTGTATAAATACAATTACAGATGAGAAATACAATGTTAACAAAGCCTTTATAAAAGTATTAGCACTTTTATGCCAAAAGCAGTTGTATTTCTCTTTAAAGTAACACAGCAGTTATTGCAGAAATAAAGACTGCACATATACATAAATATAATTTTTGATGAAGTTGAGTATTTTAAAGAGAAATGGAAGGTTTTTGTATTTCACTAGAGATATAATATACCTATGTATTTATTTATTTTTATATACTTTGTTTCATTAAGAAGTAATTATAAGCTCTGCCTAAAATCGTGCGTGGTTCTGCCTTCTGTAGCCCATGTAGCTCATGAACACACAGACTGTGAAGTGCAGTTTTTAAAATGAGTGACCTCTCAAGCAGCATGCTTCAGAATGTTGTCACTGATTGGTTACTTATGCGGCACAGCATATCCTGTACTTAAATGTACACTGTCTTCATGAGCTGCAGAGGGGTAAAACCAAATAGGAACTATTTATAAGATTTCCAGCAGACAAAAACAGAGCTTTTAAGCACTTCATAGTAAAATAAAGTACACAAAAGCGGTACATAGGTATATTATATTAGCTGTCGCAAAACGTGTGTCAGTGCTAGAGCTAGTGTTGCATTGTAGTGACGTCTGCACAGCAGGGATGTGCACAATATACAGTACAGTGAGAGTTTTAAGAGGAATTTTACACTTTATTTAAGTTACAGCATTGCTAAAAGTGGAGTAGAAAAAGCGCACAATCTCCTTTTATTACCTAGATAATCTCTAGTAATAATGGAGCCTGAATCATTGGATTGATGATATCTCACTCGTGTGGTTGTTCTTCTGTTGTGGTCGCAATCAACTCCCGATGAGCAGTGTGTTAGATAAATATTATGTATTTTCCCACTGAGTGATGGCATGTGTAGAACGTTCAGTAACTATAACTGGTGGAGTGGTCCTTTACTCATGAATGACAATGAGAAGTGTCTTGAAAGAATAAATATAATTTTATTGATAGAAAATCATAGATAAGATATACAATTGTCCACCGTGTTGGTGGAAAACTCTGTAAAATAAGGAGGATCCCAAAAGTGGAATAGTGAAGCTACATGGTATTCAAATTGATATTTCCTGTAACTAAGATACCTGGAAGGTGTAAATACACTTCAAACGCATTTTACCGTTCAATAACGGCTTCCTCAGTGATAGTGTTGCGCCTGAGCACCAGTAGTATGTGATCCAGGTGTCCTTGTAATGGCAATTCCCAAGTACAGCATTGGTCTTAAGGAATATTTGAACATTTTTCAATAGATAATTTGTGCAACTTATGCTTTTACTTTTTGTTCGGTCTTTGGCTTGATGGATGCAGGTCTATACAATATATATACATATATATATATATATATATATATATATATATATACATATATATATATATATATATATATATATATATATATATATATATATATTGTGATAAAGCTGCTGTCACAATCACGGTTCGTGCCCTTGTATCCGGCACCACAATGGAGTACTCAAGAGCCCTTTTTAAAATATCAGCAGTATTTATTCCTGTGCAGCAAAACAACATAAATGGTGCAAAACAAAATCCTAGCTTCTAATAGAAGCCCTGACTCTACTATGCAAGATAAAGTACACACAAAACAAAAGTCCAAACAAAAGCTTACGGGATATCAAGTCTCCCTTGTAGCAGGGGATTTCCACAGCAGGCTTTGGCGTCCTCTGTCCACCTCAGGCTGAGCTCTCCCCCTCAGCTGGGTGCTAATCAGACCTTTAAAGGTGGAACCCAGCTGGGCCTGCTTGATTAGCCTGCTGTGTTAACCCTTTCTTCCCTTAGTGGACACAGGGCTCTGCTCAGTCTCTCTCCCACGTACACTCCATCAATGATTCTGTTACATATCCCCCTCCCCAGCTCGACACTATGGGGTTGAGCGGCCAATGCCGTGAGGCAATGTATGCGGGATAGGGCATTGCCATGAAGACTGCCAGCTCTATGAAGAACACGGAAGTCAAAGGGTTGGAGGAACAGGAACCATCTCATCACGCGGCTATTTTTCTCCTTGTTCTGGTGCATCCACTGTAAAGGGGCATGGTCCGAGACCAAGGTGAACCTTCTTCCCAATAGGTAATACCGGAGGGCTTCAGTGGCCCATTTTACGGCCAGGCATTCTTGCTCTACCACAGAATATTTCTGTTCCCGGGGCATCAACTTGCGGCTAAGGAACAAGACAAGATGTTCTTCACCATTCACCTCCTGTGACAATACGGCCCCCAGTCCGACTCCTGAAGCATCTGTTTGTAGGATAAATTCCTTTTCGAAATCAGGGGCTATTAACACGGGACCTTGACATAGTGTAGTCTTTAGGTCCTCGAAAGCTTCCTCAGTGGCCTTGTTCCACTTGACTATGTCAGGTGCCTTATTCTTAGTGAGTTCTGTCAGCGGGGTGGCTCTTGTGGAGAAATGTGGGATAAACCTCCTGTAATAGCCCACGATTCCCAGAAAGGCCCTTACTTACTTCTTTCTCAGTGGGCGAGGCCAGTTTTGGATTGCTTCCACTTTGTTGAGCTGCGGCTTGACCATTCCTCGTCCAACAGTGTAACCCAGATATTTGGCTTCACTAAGTCCAATGGCACATTTCGCAGGGTTCACTGTAAGGTTTACCCGTCTTAGGGTTTCTAATACAGACTCCACCTTTGGAAGATGTGTCTCCCAATCTGTGGTATAGATTCCTATGTCATCTAAATATGCAGCAGCATATTCCGAATGTTCACGTAATAACCTGTCCATCAGTCTCTGGAAGGTGGCTGGAGCTCCATGGAGTCCAAATGGTAGTACTTTATATTGGAAGAGCCCATCTGGGGTCGAAAAGGCAGCTTTTTCTTTTGCTGCTTGTGTCAACGGAATTTGCCAATATCCTTTTGTCAAGTCCAGGGTCGTTAAAAATCTTGCTTTTCCAAGCCGCTCTATCAACTTATCCACTCTAGGAATGGGATATGCGTCAAACTCAGATACAGAGTTTAATTTGCGGAAGTTGCTGCAGAATCTGATAGTGCCGTCAGGATTTGGGACCATCACAATAGGACTACACCATTCACTTTGGGATTCTTCAATAACCCCAAGATCTAGCATCTTTTTTACTTCTGCTCTTATTTCTTCTCGTTTAGGCTCGGGTATTTGATAGGGTTTCATCCTTACCCTGATCCCAGGCTTAGTGATGATGTTGTGGTAAATAGCGGTGGTGCGACCTGGTTGTGTAGAGAAGACATCCCTGTTTCGGTTTATAACTTTGTACGTTTCCTCCTTCTGTTCAGGGGAGAGATCCTGTGACACAAATGCTTCTACTTGTATTGCCTCTGTGCTCGGAATAGTTTCTCCGACATCATCCAACTCTTCATCAAGACAAGCAATATTTACCTCTACTGTCTGCTCTCTCCAAGGCTTTAGCAGGTTTACGTGGTATATTTGCTCTGTTCTTCGTCGCTCTGGTTGCCTCACTTTATAATCCACATCTCCTATGGCCTCAATAATTTCGTACGGGCCTTGCCATCTGGCCAGTAGTTTGCTTTCGGCCGTGGGTACTAGAACTAGTACTCTGTCTCCCGGTTGGAACTTCCTTACCTGTGCTGTGCGATTGTAATATGTACGCTGATGTTGTTGGGCTTTTTCCATGTGCTCTCGTACCAGGGGGCCAACTTGGGAGATTCTTTCCCTCATTTTCCTGATATACTCTATGATATTCTAACCAGGCACGGTTTGTTCTTCCCATTCTTCTTGCAGTACATCCAGTATGCCTCTGGGATGGCGACCATAGAGGAGTTGGAAAAGGGAAAACCCTGTGGAGGCTTGCGGGACCTCTCTGACTGCAAAGAGCAAAAAGGGTAGAAGTAAGTCCCAATCTTTCCGTCTCTGGCTACAACCTTTCTGAGCATGTTCTTCAAGGTTTTATTAAACCGCTCGACCAATCCATCCGTCTGAGGACGGTAAACCGAGGTTCTTAGTGTTTTCACCTGGAGGAGCTTGCACATTTCTTTCATCAATCTAGACACAAAGGGTGTCCCTTGGTCAGTCAAGAATTCCTTGGGTATCCCCACCCTAGAATACAGCTGTATGAGCTCTTTAGCTATATTTTTAGAGGTTGCTGTGCGTAGTGGTATTGCTTCTGGATATCTTGTGGCATAGTCCAGTATTACCAGTATGAACTGGTGTCCTCTGGCTGATTTTTTGAGAGGGCCAACCAGGTCCATTGCAATCCTCTCAAAAGGCTCTTCGATTATGGGCAAGGGTATCAATGGGGCCCTTAGGTTAGGTCGAGGGGCAGTTATCTGGCATTCTGGGCAGGATGCACAATACTGGGCTACCTCAGCATGTATACCAAGCCAGAAAAATTGTTTCAGGATTCTTCTTAGTTTTTTATCTTTTCCAAGGTGTCCCCCAAGGAGGTTACGATGAGCCAGGTCAAGGACTTTCCTTCTATGTGCTCTAGGGACTAGGAGCTGCTCCAGTGTCTCTGTCCCTGAGGGAACAATTCTGTACAACAGATCATTTCGTAAAATGAAATGTGGTCCTTGTCTCCTTTGCCTGTCAGGCACAGGTACACAGTTTACTTCGGATAGTTCATTTTGTGCATTTTGCAAAACTCCGAAGTTTGGTCTCGTGCAAAATTATTATTGTCCTGGAAGCACTGCTGTGGAGTCAGCTCTTCCTCTCCAGGTTCTTCTGTTTCCTCCTCTCTTTCATCATTATGAGCTGTAGGACCCGTTCTGTGTGCCCCTCGCCTTTCCTTGTCTCGGCTTGCGGCTAAAGCTTCTTCAAAAGCTTTCTTTCGTATTTCCGTGCCCATCCTTTTTGCTCTTCGCCGCTCCCGCTTTGTTTTTCGGCCTCTACCGGGTCTGGAGAATAAGCCATCCTCTAAGCATGATAGATGTGGACATACAGAATTGTTAGAAGTTTGGACACTTTCCACAGGTTCTTTTCTGCTTTCCCATCGGTCAGTAGGAAGAAGATCTTTGAAGTGGGGAACGTCTCTGCCTAGTACTACCGGATAAGGCAGGGTAGCTACGACGGGTGCAGTGATTACCATGTTCCTCCCCTGTATCTCCAGTGTTGCAGTGCTGGTAGGGTAGAGATTGACGGTACCATGTACGCATTTTATGCCCACTCGTCTTGAGGTTTTTATTTTACTGTGTCTTATGAGTTTTCCTGAGAAAAGAGTCACAGCACTTCCTGAGTCTACTAGGGCTGTCTTTTCTTTACCGTTAACCTTTATGGGTTTGGTAAACTGATGAGCCTTTTCTGTCACCCCCACCAGGTTAATTAGCTTACAGTGGTATGGACTTTCTCCCATGTTTCAATGCATGGGTTCCTCTTTACTTGGACAGTAAGCCGCTATGTGTCCTGGTTCTCTGCAAAAAAAACACGTCCCCTTGCTTGTGGGGCTGCCTCTTTACCAGGGTTCTTCAGGAATCACCCTTTCTGCTTTGTTTTGAAGCAGACTTTTTTTTCACTTCCGGGTACAGGTGTCTTTGTCCGGTTCCCGACCTTCTCATCCAGTAAGAGGTTTGAGTCTTTGGGTGATTAGGCCGCCTTTGAATACTGTAGGTCTCCACTTTTGAAGGACAGGAAAATTCATTCATAGCCAAATATCTTTCTGCCAATGAAATAAATTCATCTGGATTCTCTGGCTCATTTTGTCCCACCTATTCTCTTAAGCCTGGGGGTAGACTCCTCAAATAGTGATCCATTACCATTCCATAATCCACTGTAAAGAGCAATGAAACATACATAAATAATCTGCAGATTAACAGCCCTATTAAATTGCTATGATTCTATGAATCGTAGCTCACAAGACTTAAAGCTATGAAATTAGCATCTTAAAGCAACCGCAGACGACTAGTTAAGACTCAGCAAGGCCGAAAAAAGCCTACAGGACGTGGAACGTGGAACTTTGCGGCTGCAAATCCTTTGTTCTTTCAGGCCGTAACTGTTACGTTCCAATTGAACTATTAAATTGCATCAAAATCAATGGCGTTCAAACTCGTAACTCACGAATGGAGCCAAGAAGCCAACGACTGCTAGAGAGGACCCACAAGGAGAGTAAAGTCCAACTTGTAGCACTTTAAATGCACATATACACACGCTACTGTACTTTTATTAAAAGGGAAAGTAATGTTAGGTCTGTCAGGGGTTTTACCTATTAAATATATAAATGAGTATACTCCTATATATATATACCATTTCATTATATATTTCTGATTAAATATATCCTCTTAATATTTTAATTAATACACATATAGAAACTCCCCAAACATAACAGTGTTTGATATCATCGGATAGGAAATATCTTAAACATTTCATATCTATGTGTTATGTTGTACCTATATTGCACATCATCATTTTATTTTGAGTTTTTAATTGTATACACATATTCCATCTTTTCTGAGCTTCACTAACTTTCTACATTGTAATGAGAATGTAAACAGTGAAACCACCAAAAGGCTAGTCATTAGTATTCATACTAGGTTCTTTTGATCCTCAAATGCCTTGAAATAGTAACACCTCAAATTGGAGACGAGGAACCCACCATTTGGCTCTGATAATGACAATACTTGTTTGACTGTGCATTTGATATTCATGTATTCCCACTTAACACAATAGTGAGAAATAATTCCAGGATGTGATTAAAGTGATATTTAGATAACTATTTAAAATAGGCCTAGAACAAGGAGAGAGAAAAGAGAGAGGGAAAACAGAAAGGGGGAGAGGCTGAAGCAGATACAGGCAAGACATTGAGACAAAGAGGACTGAGGCTGAGAGACATGCATGCAAGACACTAAGAGAGAGAGGACATTTTTTTTTTTTTGACTCTTGATATATTTCAATTTTTCATATAATAATCGATTTGGGATTATCCAGGCTGACTCTACGTGATATTGGGTTGATTCTGGTATCTGGTAATGTATAGATTTAATTTCAAACTTCTGTGATATAAAAGATAAATTGATCTTAAAAATACCACTAAATCAATTATATCACAGAAGCCACCAATATATCTACTGTAGGTATTATTCACATTGTGATATATTTTCCTTTGTTCCAATAGTATTTTTGTATTTCAATATATGGTTATTATTATAGCATCACCCCATTATTGGTTATATAGGTCTATTGGGGTATATTATATATTCTGCCAACAATATTATTGTGATTTACTATATTAATAAGATTGATTTTTGTGTTTATTATAAATAGCTAAAATAAGAAATATTGATTAATAGTAATTTATTGTTATTTTCTATAACCCTAGAAGATTTTGTTGATAAAGAAGTTAGAAGGTTTTTCTTGTTTTATTAACATTTTATCGTATTAATATTGCAGTAGACTTAATTGGGTTATTGCAATTTGAAAATCATATAGTACTGTTTAGAACTTTTTATTTACTTTAGAATTCGATTGTGTTATCTGATAATAAACGCTGTTTTGTTTAAAAGCTATATTTTCCTATAAATTGACGTTATAATCGAACAATAAGTTAAATTGACTATTTCAAATATCATTTTACTATAAATACCACGACATAATTTGGAGGCACTGCTTGAGATAACGTCTTTATAGATAAGTGAATTGATATTTATCAATTTAAAATTTTTTAATACAACAGCGTTTATTAAAATAAAAACAAAATGGCAGAAGGCCGATCCAGTTCAGAAAGGACAGGGGTGTTGTCATTGGATGAGATATTGAGAATAGATGCAATGGGATGTGAAACATTGATCAAAAGTTTAATAAGCAATGTGTATCCTCTGTGTGAATACCCATCAAGATTGTCAGAATACTTTAGTAACATCAAACCGATAATTGATGGAAATACCATAGACTATTGGAGTCAGGAGACAGAATTATTACCAAATATTAATGGTGTCATAAATGCAGTTCGGTATAACTTTGAACGTAAAAAGAATCTTGCCCGTGTAGCGATTAGCTGGATGGAAGTCGCCAGACACTGGAAAGGCCAGACTATTGAAAAGGAGGTGGTCATAACTGGTTTAAAAAAGACAATTAATGAGATATCTGAGGCATGCAACCATTTGAGAGACTTACACGAAGATAGGATAAAAATGTCAGAACATCAAGTAGTTAAACTGGATGAGTTAGAAAAGAAATTAGAAGATGCTAAGGAAAGATTACACGGATATGAGGGATTAACAGCAATGTGTGATAAATTAATGAGGAAATTAGGGGATTTTCAAATAAAATGGGATGAGTTATCTGAAGACAGAGATAGAAAAACTGACCAAATTGAAGAGTTGTCTGGGCAATGTGATCATTTAGCTCAAAAAGTATATCAGGTTGAGGGACTGTCTCAAAAATACTTACAAGACTGTGAGGGGTTAAAAAGAGAAAAATCAAGTTTAGAAGATAAACTTACCACCCTTACTAATGAAATAAATAAAAGAACAATAAGAGAAGCTGAAAATTACCAGGAAGCTAGAAAGATTCAACATTTACTTGATAATGCCCAAAAGGAGATTAAAAATTACCAGCAGGATATTGGCAGGTTAAAAGCAGATCTAGATAAGGCCCAAAATCATGTACCAGACATAACGATTGCCAGGCATCCTAGAGATTTTGATGAGGAGTTTGATTCATCCCCTTCCAGGGATACTAATAATAAGAAATGATCTTTCCATGAGACAGCGCAGGCTATCAGAAAATTGGTAAAGCCCTACACTAAAGGATCTAAATTATCCATTGAGGATCACCTAGATACTGTGGAGAGAATCATGCTTGAATTAAATGTACGGGGATCTCATGCAAAGATATCATATCTCCCTTGGTCATTTGATAATTCATATACCTCATTCTTTACTTCCCTTCAAGATAGCGATATAACTGATTGGGATCAATACAGAGCAGAGGTGAGGAGGTACTTTTCTGAATTTCGTAAAGAAAAGGGCCAAATCCATAAAATAGCTGAAATCTCTATCCAACCAGAACTACCTTTCGAAACAAATACCAAATCCTATGCTGATGTGGTTAAAAGTCAAAATAAGCCAAAATACATACCACCCAAACCTAGACCTATAAATGTTACCCCTGAAAGGCCCCAAAATAGAAATAATAATTTGTTTTATGTAAGCCCAAATTACAAAGGAAATAATCCTATTAGAGATTATTGGTGGCAACCTAAAAACCCCAATGTAGAAAGAAGATTGAGCTCTCCAAGGCCCAGTACTTCAGAAAATTCAGAAAGCCAAAGAGTTACGAATAGGTATAACCAAAACCAAAATGTAGAACAAAACTCTAACTTAGAGGAGCAAGTTAAATTACTGACCCAGCAAATGACGGCCCTCATGGCAGGAATGAATATGCCGGGAAATCAAACACTGAGAGCCCAGCCAGTCCAAAGGGGACAAAATTCTGAAAACCAAAACCAGTGACTGAATGGCGTTTGCAAAACTGTGATGGATAATCCTGAAACAAATGATAATAAGATGTTTCTTCCTTCTGTCCCTAAGTTTTCTTTGTACACAGGAACTCCCACAGAGCAAGAAGGAGGTATCAATGAAGTCAGAGGGAACGGTATGAACAATATACAGGTTAAACCTTTTTGTTTACAGGATGCATCACTGACCAAGCCACAAATCATTGAAACAGGGTTAATAATTAGTCCAGATAATAAACAATATAATACAGGTAAAATTGAGGATATACCTAACCTGACCAATAACCCCCCCGAAATTACCATAAATTGGTTAAATAATACCCCCCAGTCTGACTCTCTAAATAATAACGAACAATGGAAGAAGTCAGATATGTTAAAACATACCCATTTCCTATGTGAGATGGAGGAATGTCAGGGAAGGTACTATATCCCTGTCAGCTTACAAGATGTAGACTCCATGGACATTAAAGGGTTAATAGACACAGGCTCCCAAGTGTGATAACTTGTCTTCCTTGAATGGTAATTCAGGACTTCCTTAAACAGGCCTTTGTAGGAGGGCTGAGAATCTTTACTTCCCTCCCACAATTGCTCATGGACAGGATGTGATGTAAATTACATCATCTCAACTAAGGATATATCCAGGCAGGAAACTGGTGCTGTTCCCTGTTTTCTTCCTGGATGGTGAGGGTGATGGTGGTGATGAATGGCGATGGTCTAACCGTGGGTAAGATAAAGCGTTTGGGAAAGGGGATTACTATATAGGTAGATAGATTTAAAAAGGGTTTTTGCTCCGTGGGTCTGGGCTGTGTGTTTGTAATACATTTATAGTATTGTGTTGTTGCCTTTTAATAAATACCTTTTAATGTAGACAAACCTTGTGTAATATTTATATATATTAATTTGGTGATACACCACATTTGGCGACCACGAATTTTAGACTTCTACAAAGGTTATTTATGAGGTAATATCACATTAATAGATAGTCAGATTTTTTTTTTTGAGGGAAGAAAAAAAGTACTTTGTCTAATTATCCTCTGCATGGGAAATCAAGTGCTGATTGTGTATGGAGTCTAGGTTAAGCCTCCATTTTTAATATACAAGCTTGGGCATCAGGCTTCAATTATTATTTTTAATCTTTTATATCATACTAGCTTTTGAGTTGAGTTTTGTTCTTACTAGCCTATTTTGATACATAAAACAAATATATATATCATACAGGTTGTTTTTGTGGGTTTATCTGAGTTGAGTTTTGTTGTGCTTTTAAGTACAGGCCTAGCCCTGCATTTGAATAAGGCTCCATGTGGCTTCTTTGTGTATTTGAATGCTAATTCAAGCCTCCATTTTTAATATACAAGCTTGGGCATCAATCTTCAATTATTATTTTTAATCTTTTATATCGTACTAGCTTCTGAGTTGAGTTTTGTTCTTACTAGCTTATTTTGATACATAAAACAAATATATATCATACAGGTTGTTTTTGTCGGTTTATCTGAGTTGAGTTTTGTTGTGCTTTTGAGTACAGGCCTAGCCCTGCATTTGAATACAATTGAATAGGCTCATGCGGCTTCTTTGTGTATTTGAATGCTAATTCAAGCCTCCATTTTTAATATACAAGCTTGGGCATCAGGCCACAATTAGTTTTTTGTTAATACTATTATTATTATTTTTGTTTTTGTTTTTGTTTTGTTTTTTAAAAAAAAGAAATTTTTTTTTTTTTTTTTCTCTTCGTTCTTTTTCTTTCTCTAGTCCTTTATCATAGTACAGGCCTGGAGAAAAATAAATAAATAAACCATTTTAAATATTATATATATATATATATATATATATATATATTATTTCAGGCGTGCATTTTAATACACTATAGGCTTCCATACCTTATACTTTTTGGGTGTCTTGCATATCCTAGTTCAGGTATATCTCCTACCCTGCAGGCCTTGCTATTATATTTTAAGTTCATTAGCAAGTATTACCTTCACCATACTAAGGTAAGTATAATTTGCATTGTGGGTACTAGTCTATTTTTCTACATATTACACCTGGCCTACTGAATAGTCATCAACTATTGTTGGCTACTCAGAAGCATGCTACTTTAGTCGCAAATTGATTTGGATTCTTACTTGGGTGAGTAAAAGAGTAGGAATGTTTTTTCAAGGGGCCAAATACTTTCCCACAGAAGTGCGTGAGTACTTTAGGAAACATATTCAAAAACATGATGGTCCATATGAGCTTCCAGAGCCAGCAAACCCAGACAGTGAAAAAGAGAAGAGATTAATGGATGTTCTAACACAAATTGTAAATAACAAAAAGTATAGAACAAAGAAGAGAAAAAGTTTGGTCACACAAGCTGTTGTAGCCACAATAGGAGGCCTAATAGACTTAGTTGTAGAATTACGGCAGCATAATTTGGAAACAACAAATAAAATGGAGGAAGCAATGGACAAAAGGGATTGTTTAAAAATTGCAGCTTTGAGAACAACTACAATTGTGGGGGAACTAGAAAGGGAGTTAAGGGAAATAGAAGAACAGAGGGATCCTTATGGAGTAAAAATAACAGAACTTCAAAACATAATAATGGACTATAAAAATAAAACAAAGTTAGAAGGGATAAAAGGAGTCAGAGACATTGCCAAAATATATCCAGATCTGGATATGTTCGTGGCACAAAATAAAGAACCAGTGCCAAAAATGAACCAAGATAGAAAAGATTTCTTATGTTATTCTGTTCCACAAGTAGATACCATACCACAAGCACCAGTTATTGTTTCAGAATTATTTAATGCAAGGCAAACACCTACAGGATTTTCTATGCAGACTCGACCGATGTCTATGGCAGATAAAGACAATTTCCAGAAATGGTGGGGAAGTATGCCAACTAACAACTTTAATACGTTTACACATTGGTTTAAGAGGGAAGCAGATAGAGCTAAAAAAGGAGGTCTTAGAGGAATGGACAGAACTGTTAGAATACGCTATGGGTCCTTTGGCTAGTAGACTATTGGGATTTAATAACAGTGTGTCTGATCAGGCAGGAAGAATTGCTGCAACTAATTTCTATCTACTTAGCATAGAGAAAGAAATAGCAAATATTACCATGAGGCCAACAGATGGTCCTAGAGAGGTAGCTCAAAGGATATTTTTTGGTATACTCTACGACAACCTCAACAGCCTCTAGTGCTGGGCTCACCAGAACATATAGCAAAAGTAATGGAAGCCCTTCCCCGGGAGTGTCAAGAATTTGTCAGGCTTTTTGATCCAACACCAACAGACTTGGAAATGGTACTAACTAGAGCTGATAAGTGGTGGATCAAGCATCCTTTCACAGAACAGGCCTGCTCTGTTTCAGCTGTAAGAACATTTAAGGTCGAGTCTGGTAGAGATATAGATGGTAAATGGAGAAACCAGATGTGGGATGTACCCCAGAACAAGAAGGAGGATCAAAACTGGAGACCAAAACAGAACTTTGACAAAAGATGGAGAGATCCACCTAGGGACTATAGGAATAGGGATGGCAGCAACTGGAGGGCTAATCAGGAGGGAGAGAGAAACGGTAACATGGGCTTTTGGGAACTCAGGAGACAGAAGGATAGGATATCAGAGGAAAATCACATACTTAAAAACAAGGTAGCTGAGTCAGAGAGGAAATTGAAGGAAAATGAGGCAAAGATGATAAAAGAGGGACAGAGTAGAAGTGAGTCACAATGACAAATCCCAACCCCTGCGCCTCCGCATCTCATTCACTCAGCTAATTTAACCATGGATGAGGCAGGTCGGCCTACCATTTATACAGTCATCGCAGGGGTAGGGAAAAATATGTTGGTAGATACAGGAGCAGCAGTTACAATGACCAACAGGGTCAAAAATGGGGATTCTTCAGTAAGTATTATGGGAGTTACTGGGAATCCACAGGAGGTTAGAGCAGGTCCAATTGATGTAGCAGTTGGAGAAAAAACAATACAAGTAGAAGCAATAGTCGGTTGGCCAGAGGAAATATTGGGAATAGAAGCTTTAAAAAAAGGAAATTTCATTGTAGATCTTGCCAATTTTTGTTTGTGGAAGACAGAAAAGGTGAATCAGGTAAGTACAGAGTTGACGAAAGGGGTTGTGCTCCCAATGGCATATATTGTCTCTCCGATAAAAAGTCTGGAAAAAGACAAACTGAAACTAGACGGACAACCAGAATGGCTGCAGAAGCTAATCCAAGACATACCTGTTTGGGCAATTACCGAGATGATAGAAATGCTGGAGAGACGTGGAATAATTAAATCTGGAAATGGGTATACATGTAACTCACCATGTTGGCCTGTGAGAAAAGCTGTGTTAAAAGGGAATGGAGATGAAAAAGCAGCCTCATCATGGAGACTTACCATTGATTACAGGGCCGTGAACAAACTTGCAAAAAGAATGGCCCCTGTTGTTTCTGTTTATTGTGAAATGATGTCCAAAATTTCACCAGAAATGAAAGTATTCAGTGTAATAGATGTGGCCAATGGATTTTGGTCAATTCCCTTAGCTGAAGAATGCCACTGACGGTGTTCAACTGGGAGGGCCGACAATATGCTTTCACAGTATTACCACAGGGATATTGTGACTCCCCAGCTATTTTTCACACATACATGAAAAATGCATTGACAGCTTTCCCACGTCCAGATCGTATCATTCAATATGTTGATGATGTCCTCTTACAATCCCCGAACATGGAAGAACACAAAGAAGACCTGGCAATATTATTACAATGCATACTGGAAGCTGGACTTAAGCTAAATGGGGCAAAGGCACAATTGGCATGCCAGAAAGTCAACTTCTTAGGAGTAACCATATCAGGAGATGGACGATCAATTGATCAAGACAGGGCCAAAGTTATTGCTCAGTTACCTATTCCTACAGACCGTACAGCGCTCCAATCATTGCTTGGAATAATGGGATTTTGTCGTGAATTTACCCCACGATATGCTCAACTGGCACAACCCCTTTATGAACTCCTGAGAGCACAGAATTGGGATTGGACAGAGGAACACACATCAGCAGTACAAAAATTGAAGGCTGAACTAGGGAGTGCACCAACTCTGGCATCTCCAGACCATGAAAAAGAATTTAGACTATATCCGATTACAATGCCAGATTCACAAGGAGCAGTCATCACTCAACTGTGGGGACATGCAGAACGTCCAGTGGCTTTTGGATCTCAGATGCTGTCTGCCGTAGAGCTGAAATTTGGATGGTGTGAGAGATTGATCTTAGCAGCATACTGGGCAATTAGAAGATTTAAATACCTATTTGGCACACAGACAATAATAATCTGTACACATCATACTCCATTGCAGATCCTCAGACAAGGCAGCCTGGCAATCAGCCACATCAACAATGCCCGCATTCAGAAATGGACTATGGCACTGCTCGCTGATAACATTTCAACTCATGCCTTAAGAGAACCAAAAGAATGGGTGGCTGGAATTTGCATAAAGGGAGAAGCTCATGAATGCCAGATCTATCCTGAATCAACATGCCACGCGGTGTTCAAAGATGCCACTCATCTGGTGATGACCTCAGATCCTGTATGGTATACTGATGTCACTATGCACAAGGAAAAAGAATTTCAGGAATGGCCGGAGTAAAAATGTTGGGTAAAGATATCATAAAAGAATTTGGATTTAGAATCAAAGCATATTCAGCACAATATGCAGAACTGGCTGCAGTCATTGAAGTACTTCAGCAAGAGTCTGGAAGAAGTGACATATTGACAATTGTTTTGGATAGTGACTGGGTGTTCCGAGGCACATGCCTTCTGCTAAAATGGTGGGATAGTAACCAATTCCTTGCCACAGATGGATCCCCTGTTAAGTTCCAAGATCTATGGCAGATGGTAGAAAAGTTATCACAAAATTTCAAAAGAATTAACATGATCAAAGTACGGGCACATAAAAAGACAGGGCCACACCGAGAGGGAAACTACCTTGCTGACCGGTATGCAAAAGAGGCAGCTGTCCAAGCGGAAGACTGGAAACCACCCACAAAAAACACATTACAAATAGCTTCTACTACAAGGAGCAAATCTACATTTATTTCAATTAAGATGAAGCAACTGCAGGAATTACAAGATCAAGATGAGGAACTAAAAGATATTCGGGAGAAATTACAAAAGGGAGAAGAGGTGATATACGGGGGCAAAAAAGTGATGGAGGAGCAAGGGCTAATATGTATATCAGAAACCGGGGAACCGATTTGGATTGTACCACAACAAGTGAGAAAAGACTTACTCCGATGGATACATGGATCACAAGCAGGAGGACATCCAAAGATCAGAGAAGCAAAAGAGAGGATTCGACATTTGGGATGGTGGATCGAGCAAAACAAGGATCTTGAAGAATTTGTGGATAGTTGTATTATATGTGCAAGATTTGACCAGTCCAACAGGAAAAGAAGGGGAGAATTAATGAGACAGACACTTGTAGGCCCATGGGAAAGAATTCAAATTGATTACACCGGACCATTGCCAACAACCACAAGAGGAAATAAATATATTCTCATGATAGTAGATAGCTTCTCAAGATGGATGATCGCAATCCCAACAAGAAACTGTACAGCACTAACCACAGCCAGGAAATTAGTAAGCGATGTACTGACAGTGTGGGGAATTCCAAAAGTCCTTGATTGCGACAATGGAGCGGCATTCATAGGAAATGTAATGAAGGAACTTTGTAGGATGGTGGGTATTGAACTGAAACACCATATCCCATACCATCCACAGGCAGCAGGTCAAGTTGAGCGAATGAATGGCACCATAAAAAGAAAGCTGAAAAAGCTGGTGGCAGAACATGGGCAAGCTTGGGACATATACATACCTTTAGTATGTGCCCGACTTAGATCAAGGCCCTGTAGATCAACAGGATTTTCACCGTATGAAATTTTAATGGGTAGACCAATGCCCTCCTGGAAAAACTGGATGACAATACCTCCACCTGTAGCTTTACAAACCGCTGCAATCACAGATCAATGGGTAAAGGAGTTGGCCACACACTTGGAAATTGTTCATAAATCTGTGGCTGTGGAAGATGAAGAACAATACCAACATCGAAAGCGATGGTATGATGCAGCAGGGGATCTGACATCATATGAGGCAGGGGACAGAGTTATGGTGCAGAATCAAGATGAACACCTTCCTTGGGGAAGAGCAAAATGGAAGGGACCATATACTGTAGTAGATAAATTAGGGACCTCTGTATACTTGATTGATCACGCAGAGAAAGGAGAAGTCTGGCTGCATGCATCACTGCTTAAAAGATTTAGGAAGGACAAAATATGGAATAGAGGTTAAGTACAAATTGAATAAATACATACACATTTTTTTTTTTTTGTCTCTATATGTCTCTAATGCTGTTTTTATTTTTTATGTATATGTTTCTAATGATAGAATCTAGTGTTCCCACAGAGCAAGGCTGTATAAGAATGAAGATGCGTGTCAACAGAAGATTGTGGTGGATCCTTGTTACAGGATGGATAAGTATAAGCTGTATCACAGTAGGAATGGGGAGACAGGCAATAAGGCCAGAAGATACCGCAAATAAGGGAAAGAGTTTGAAAAGATTGGAGTTACATTATGTTCAAGCAGATAGATTTATTTGGCCCAGGGAATTGGAAGTAAAAGAGGGTGGAGGGTTACAAGTAAACATTATTTTGCCACATAATAGTACCAGGGGATTAGCTCTTAGAGCTCCAATAAAAAGTATAGAGGGACATAACTGGGAATGGGTTATAAGATATGGACAGATAATGAATACAGGAAACTTTAAAGGAAGGACTAAAATAACAACAAAGGTACAAGGGAGGGTTACAAATATTACAGTAGTAGTGAGTAACTTAACATTAGAAGAAGGTGGAGAATGGGACGCTGCAGTTATAGCTGCCCAGCCTGATCTAGAGGAATTCTGCAATTTTAATACTGGAAAGGGGTGTGTTCTAACAATAGATGAAGTATTTGTCTCTGTAAAGGAGCTGCAACGTTGTAAAGATCAGAAGAAGGTACCATGGCCAATAGGCGGATTGGTGGTGGTACCAACACATGAAACAGTTGTGCAAGGGGTTGGGTGGACTTACTACCCAATAATTCTAAATTTTAATGATTTTTCTATTCCTCCAAAGTGCCCGGAATCACAGCGGCAGTGGTTTAAGCAAAGTATACAAGAGACCATCATTGAGTGGACCGGAGCAGGGAGTCGAGAAAAACGGGACACACTTGCAGCCCTTTTAGGAGGAGTCGGAACTGGATTGGGAGTATGGAATTCAGCAGACATCATTGGACTGAACAGCAGGATAAACTCCCTTACTGATGGCATGGGACATGCTATGAAAACAGGTGGAGTAGCTGACTCCCTTATAGTGAGTAGACTGACAGACAATGTTGATGACATACACACCATTGCCAACAACCTGCATCTAGTTGAGGAAAATATTGCTTCCATTGCTAACAGCATTAAGAATGAAATAGTGGGAACTGCCATTTTCTGTTCTATGATTGGAGGAAAGCTGTTGGCAGATTCTGGGACAATAGGACTAATCCTGGCAATTCCCCGTTGGGTGGGGCAGGCAGAGCAACTGAACTTTATACATAGCATTGGCACGTTAAGTGATGGAATCTACAAGCAACACTTCCCATCAAAAAGACTGGCCACTATTACAGGATTGGAGATGGATGAAAGCTGTTGCAGGAAATCTCAACACCGATGGCTGTGCAGTTGTGTTTGGGACAAAGGAGCTGAGGAGGATGGCTGGGTGCAGTTGATAAAAGAAAACCTGGTGCAAGAGGTGATCCGCATAGGGGACATTGCATGCTTTATCGGCCACTCTGAATATAGGACAGTTGATGAAATATGTTTGGTGGAAGAAGGGTCTTGTATCATGGTAACCACTACTATACATGTAGGAACTCATACACTATTTCCATCAAGAAACCTTACCACTGAAATGATCAATTTTACTGCAAATGCAGATTGGACAAATTTGACAATGAAGCTTTTTCCCCCAATTCCAAAGCTTACCCTGGAACTTCATGAGTTAGTAAAACGTACCAAACAACAACTACACCCCATCAGCTTACTGCTGGAACAACAGAAAAAGGAAATAGAAATTACTACAAAAAACGTTGAGCATCCCTGGTGGGGAATTCTTACCAATGCAGAGACACATCCAGTCCTACGAACACTGTCGCTGGTACTCATGTTCATTCAAGTATTAACGACAATTATAATAATATACTTTTGTGTGGCAATGAAACAAATGAGGAAGAAACTTGCAATGAGGATATATAATAATGAAATTTAAATGTTTTTATTTTTAATTTTTTTTTTTTTTTTTCTCTTCTTTCTCTCTCTCATACATTCTTCAATAAAGTTTTACATTGCACATACATTAACATTTATCACACACTCTCACCTAAATTCTATAAGTTCTGTTTTTGTGTAATATGTGGATTGACAGCCATAGGAAAGTACAGGAGAACTTATGTCGCTGAGGGAACTATTCCGGAGGGACGGTGGGTTGAATTTCTCCTGTATATCAGGTTTTTGCTCCCACTAGGTTCTCCTGTACTAGAGGGATAACTAGAAAACTGAGCAACATAGAAGAAGAAAAAGTGAGGGAATGTGATAACTTGTCTTCCTTGAATGGTAATTCAGGACTTCCTTAAACAGGCCTTTGTAGAAGGGCTGAGAATCTTTACTTCCCTCCCACAATTGCTCATGGACAGGATGTGATGTAAATTACATCATCTCAACTAAGGATATATCCAGGCAGGAAACTGGTGCTGTTCCCTGTTTTCTTCCTGGATGGTGAGGGTGATGGTGGTGATGAATGGCGATGGTCTAACCGTGGGTAAGATAAAGCGTTTAGGAAAGGGGATTACTATATAGGTAGATAGATTTAAAAAGGGTTTTTGCTCCGTGGGTCTGGGCTGTGTGTTTGTAATACATTTATAGTATTGTGTTGTTGCCTTTTAATAAATACCTTTTAATGTAGACGAACCTTGTGTAATATTTATATATATTAATTTGGTGATACACCACATCAAGTAACTGTTATTTCCCAAGATATGTATCAAGAAATAGAACGTAGCTCTAATAAGAAAACTATTCTAAAATCATTCATCGGAATTGTAAAGAATTTTGATGGAATTACCATAAAGACCAAAGGTAGTGTATGGTTGAGTATTAAAATAGGAAATAAACAGGTAAAACATCCAGTGATAGTGGTAGATGTTCCTGAGTCTCAATTTTTAATTGGGACAGATCTACTGAGGCGATTAAGTCCAATAATAGACTGTATAGATGGAGTAATATGGTCACAAGTTAGTTTTCCCATAAACTATGAAAAGGTTAAACAATCCAATATGCCGAGAAATTGTCATGTAATAGAAACAAAAGAAAATTCGGTGGAAATTCATTTTCAAAATAATCAAACACCTGAAATGACGATAATACAATGCCATGACATTTCTGAAGAACAAATAAATGATGAAAATGTGATCCAAATTAATCAGGCCCACATAGATAACACTCATGTAGAAGGAAATGTCCTAACTATTTCACTAAATAGGAAAACCTCTAAACCTTTTGAAATAACTAGACATTCCAAAATTATGGCTAACATAGAAATAAGAGATAAGGGTTTAGTTATCCCCATAAATATTATAGGTATGAGATATCCTAAACAAGCCAAAATAGCCTTAACCCATGAACATAGTTACATTAATGAAAGTCTATTAAAACGAATAAAGAATCCAAGATTAATTCGTAATTCCCAACCATATGACCAATACATATATAAAATAGATCATGAAACCTCAACCCATCCTATTATAGCAAGATGTTTAATACCCCTTTCGATAGGAGATAAAAAGGTTGTGCACTTGTTCCAGGTGATAGAGGATTCCCAATATCCAATATATATTGGTAATGATTTGTTACATCGGTTTGCTTTTCAAATTGACTTAATCCACAACGTTCTATGGTCTCGGTTGAATGAGTCACCATTAGATTTCAGTAATGACTCAGAAGCCTTGAAATATGCCCAACAGATGCCTTATGCAATAACCATACAGATGGAACGAACTGTCACTATACCAGAAGGAGTAGCCCAATTCCCTCTACCCTTGCAAGTAAAAAGAGGGCAGATGATTCAAGGCAAAGATGCTTATGTTAATCTTAGCTATCAAACCCAACAAAAAGGCCTTAACACCACCCACACTCCTTTAATTGCTGTGACACAATTACCTTTTGTCATCCTAGTAAATAACATAGCTTCCCATCCAATACATATGGAGAAGGGATCTATAGTAGGAATGGGCATTGATGCAGAATATTTCACCTCTGAATTTACCAATTCAGTTATTGGTTTGATACCAGAGGAATATATGAGTGATGATAAAATGATTGACCAATGTTTCGATACTCAACCAGAAGGATTATTTACCGTTCAATCTATTTATCCCTTCAGTTCCATGGAAGGACAGTGTGAAATAACAGATGACGAGCTAATTTTTAATCAAAATATAGATGAACAAGAGTATGAAGAGAATTTGGTCGATAAGATACAGATAAACTCCATTACCACTGACCTATCTACACAACTAGAGGAAGCCTATGAAATTAGTCAACCTGAGGTATTCCCTGGGTTTAAAGAAAGAGTTGAAGAACAGATAATTTTAGCCGATGGGTGCTCTAATGATACTGAACGCCAAAAATTAAGACAAGTGCTTATGAATTACCAAGGTGTATTTTCTAAAGACTCATATGATTGTGGCCTGACGGATCTACATGTCACTAAAATTAAAACTGATCCCAGTATGCCACATATATTTGTTAAGCAATATAGACTACCCCTCGCCTCTTATGAATCATTAGCCGATATTATAAAGAATCTAGAATCAAGGGGAATTATACGTCCTGTACATAGTTCTTATAATAATCCTGTTCTAGGTATTTTGAATCCAAATGGGACATGGCGCTTATGCGCTGATTTGAGGCAATTAAATAAGAGAGTCCATATGTCGGCTTGGCCTGTCCCATATATAGACCAGTGTTTAGCACAAGTCCAAGGGTCAAAATTATATACGACACTAGATTGTGCCCAAGGTTATTGGACTATTAAAGTCGATGAGGAGGACCAACATAAATTAGCGTTTACATTCGGTAATCAACAATTTACATGGACTAGAACTCCATTTGGATTTATAAATTCAGGGAATGAGTTTGCTATTTTCTTGCACAAGGCAATGCCTGATGCTCAAGAGCGAGGAACATTAACCTATGTAGATGACATCTTGATTAAAAGTTGCGAATTTGATAAACATATCGCAGAAATTGAACATGTTTTGGACCAATTAAAGCACGCAGGAGTTAAAATATCTCTCCAAAAGGCTCAGTGGTGCCGCACTAAAGTTAACTTTTTAGGTCATGAGATAACTCCTGATGGTGTAAATCCACAGAAAAAGAAGGTAGAGGCCCTACTTAAAACTAAAATGCCTACAACTACAAAAGAATTGAGATCATTCTTGGGTATCACCAATTATTCTCGTAAATTTATTGAGAATTATGCCGAAATAACAAGACCCCTCATACAACTGTTAAAGAAAGGTGAGCCATGGAAATGGGGTGGGATTCAGAACCAAGCTGTAAATGAGTTAAAACAGAAACTAAATCGAGTCCCTTGCCTAGCTTATCCAGAACGAGGTAAGCCCTTCTTCTTAGAAACCGGTTATACTGATAATTGTTTAAGTGCTGTGTTATATCAGAAATATGACCAACATAACAAGATTATCTCTTGTGCGAGTAAAACACTATCACCTGTAGAGGTAAAATTTAATGATTGTGAGAAGGCTCTATTTGCTACAGTATGGGCACTACAACATTTTCGAAATTTCATACAAGGTGAGAAAATAATAGTAGAAACGGCACACCAACCATTACAGTATATTCAGAGCAATAAAATTAGGTCTGGTAATCTATCAAATAGCTGCATAAATGCTTGGACCTTATCCTTACAAGGATGGCCTTTGGAGATAAGATATGCCCAAAATAAAAAGAATCTAGTTGCCCAAGGATTAGCGGATTTACATGATTGTACTGCCCCAGACCCCTTTAAGGATGATGATCCTCATATAGACCTTCTGGAGGAATATAAATTGTCACCTCATAAAATATATGAAGAGGTATTTTGTAAATCCTTGCCCACAGTTTATGTAGATGGATGTGCCTATCACGTAAAAGTAGATACAGATAATAAGCTAGTTGCGGGAATTGGTAATGTATGGATAGATAATTTTCCTGCTCCTCCAAAAGGGTGTAAAATAGGACCCAAGAGTAGTCAGATGGCAGAATTGATGGCTATATATTATGCTGTTTACACCGCAATAGAGCATAACATTAAGGACTTTGTAATCATTACTGATTCAGAATATGCCCGAAATAGTTTTGTTGAATATTTACCAGTATGGAAATGAAATAATATGACTAATGTCCGAAAGAAACCGATAAAACATGGTAAGTTAATACATGCCATTGATGAAATGGTAAATTCTCATGAACTGACTATATACTGGAAGAAAACAAAAGGACATTCCAAAGTAAAGGGTCAGGATAAAGACGCAAATGATCTTGCTGATAAACTAGCAAAGCAAGGTGCCCTAGAGGGGGAATCAATTGAAATGGACCACCTTATGGGTCCATTGCAAATTCAGGCTATCACTAGACAGCAATCCCAGAAAGATACAGAACTCTCCACAGTACAGTGGTCCCATGATACTCCTAATTTGGACTTGATCAATAGTCAAAAAGAAGATCCTATCATAGGTCCATTTTATAACCATATACAGGATCCAATACAGTATCCTCTGGACAAAATAGATGTGTCAGATAAGGAAGATTTCAGGATTCTAATTAAGTCAAGATCCCAGTTTAACATCTTAGATGGTTTACTTATCCGCACATCTAAGAATGGTATACATCAATGGGTAGTTCCTACTGCTTATCGAGATCTAATGCTACAACATGCTCATGATGCACCAACATCAGGACACAGAGGTGAAAAGATTACATATGAGATACTTCGGGATTTTGCATATTGGCCACACATGTTGATGGATGTAAAAATTTACTGTCAAGGATGTTTAGTATGTCCCCAGTTTCAACCCCATTCACCTACCCATAGGGCTCCTCTTCAGAAAAGGGGAAGTCCATGCCATGGTCAGACATACAGATTGACTTTATTGGCCCGGTAACTACCTCTTCCAGGGGTAATAAGTATATGTTAACCGTAACATGTCTATTCACCAAATGGGTAGAATGCCTTCCGGCGACAAACTGTAAAGCGGAGACTGCCGCAATTTTGTTGATTAACCATGTGTTTTCTCGTTTTGGCCTACCGCAACGAATTGAGTCAGATAGAGGAAGTCACTTCACCAGTGAGGTGATGAGCCGTATGTGGAGAATCCTAGGTGTTAAACGTAAATTACATATTGCTTACCGCGCCGCTTCTAGTCGTGGGGTAGAACGGTACAACCAATCTATTGTAAGTATCCTAAAGAAATATGTCAAGGAATCAGGTAAGGACTGGGACATAAAATTACCCTTAGTTTTAATGGCGATAAGATCTACCCCTAGTACTGCTACTAAAATGTCCCCTTTTGAATTAATGACTGGGAGACGTATGGTACTCCCACAACACCTTATCTATAGAACCCAAGACCATAACTTGGTAAATGCCGCCACGACCCATCAGTATATTGAGAACTTGAGAAGCATTTACAACAGGCTTTTGCATTTGCCCAGAAAAATCTAGAGAAATCTGCAGAAAGCACTAAAACATATTACGATCTGAAAACATCTAAGAAAGAATATGAGATCACAGATCAAGTTTATCTATATAACTTCCTACGTAATCAGGCTAAAGAGAAAAAGTTTTTACCCTCATGGAAAGGACCTTATACCATTATAGATAAAATTTCACCCGTCGTGTATAAGATTCAGATCCCAAGAGATGGTGAAATGGTAGAGAAATGGGTCCATATTAACCAAATGAGAACCTGTCATCCTAAATCTCAGTTAAGAATCATTGAAAATACTTGCCCAGATGAACCGTGATTTGTGAAATGTTTTTCGCGAAAAAAAATCTTCTGTCTCTTCATCTATCTACCTAATCCATCATGTTAGGAATGTATTATTAAAACCACTTGTATTTCGATTAAACATAGAAGCCAAAGAGAAAGTATCCAAATTGCTAAAAGAAAAGGCCGATCGTATCAGGGTAATGATGATCCTAACGCCAACAAGTTCAGACGGAAGCTATCGTGGGACGGTCCTTCCTCAAGCGTCTTAATCCAAGAGACTCCAAGATTCATCCTAACCCGGGAGGAGAATAACGTCGCGGAAAATCTTCATCAGTGTCGATCCACAGAGGATGATTAAAAGACAATTCAGAATATTCCACATCAGGGGAAAAGACTCAAATGTGGTATCGTGACCACATTGCCTGTTCATAGGCGATTGTGAAGAAGACCTGGAAACAACTAAGGAAAACTTCATAAGCTCACATAACTCCCGTTATCAACGGTCAGAACATTTGCAGAATCATAACCATTGAAGTGATTATCAGGAAGATAATAATAGATGATGAATCAGGACTGCATCTCTTTTAAATAAAAGGACATTCAGGGTCATCCTGCTTAATCATGGAGGGAGTATTGATCCAGGGAGGAATCCGATCGCCAATATTTGGGGTCAGGAAGGAATTAATTTTTCCCAATTAAGACAATTGGGTTTTATGTTTGCCTTCCTCTGGATCATCCATATTATTGGTACATGTAAGCAATGAGGTCAGAAAATATACCCCAATGGAAATGATGCATAGGTAAAGAAATATGTTTAGACAACCGAATACTTATCTATTTAACTACACATATTGCTACTGTAATAATGTCACCTACCTAATGGGGAGACATTATTCCAGAAAGGGGGATTTGTCAGGGGTTTTACCTATTAAATATATAAATGAGTATACTCCTATATATATATACCATTTCATTATATATTTCTGATTAAATATATCCTCTTAATATTTTAATTAATACACATATAGAAACTCCTCAAACATAACAGTGTTTGATATCATCGGATAGGAAATATCTTAAACATTTCTTATCTATGTGTTATGTTGTACCTATATTGCACATCATCATTTTATTTTGAGTTTTTAATTGTATACACATATTCATGCTTCATTAGCTTCACTAACTGTCTACATTGTAATGAGAATGTAAACAGTGAAACCACCAAAAGGCTAGTCATTAGTATTCATACTAGGTTCTTTTGATCCTCAAATGCCTTGAAATAGTAACACCTCAAATTGGAGACGAGGAACCCACCATTTGGCTCTGATAATGACAATACTTGTTTGACTGTGCATTTGATATTCATGTATTCCCACTTAACACAATAGTGAGAAATAATTCCAGGATGTGATTAAAGTGATATTTAGATAAGAATAACTATTTAAAATAGGCCTAGAACAAGGAGAGAGAAAAGAGAGAGGGAAAACAGAAAGAGGGAGAGGCTGAAGCAGATACAGGCAAGACATTGAGACAAAGAGGACTGAGGCTGAGAGACATGCATGCAAGACACTAAGAGAGAGAGGACATATTTTTTTTTTGACTCTTGATATATTTCAATTTTTCATATAATAATTGATTTGGGATTATCCAGGCTGACTCTACGTGATATTGGGTTGATTCTGGTATCTGGTAATGTATAGATTTAATTTCAAACTTCTGTGATATAAAAGATAAATTGATCTTAAAAATACCACTAAATCAATTATATCACAGAAGCCACCAATATATCTACTGTAGGTATTATTCACATTGTGATATATTTTCCTTTGTTCCAATAGTATTTTTGTATTTCAATATATGGTTATTATTATAGCATCACCCCATTATTGGTTATATAGGTCTATTGGGGTATATTATATATTCTGCCAACAATATTATTGTGATTTACTATATTAATAAGATTGATTTTTGTGTTTATTATAAATAGCTAAAATAAGAAATATTGATTAATAGTAATTTATCCACAAGGTTATTTTCTATAACCCTAGAAGATTTTGTTGATAAAGAAGTTAGAAGGTTTTTCTTGTTTTATTAACATTTTATCGTATTAATATTGCAGTAGACTTAATTGGGTTATTGCAATTTGAAAATCATATAGTACTGTTTAGAACTTTTTATTTACTTTAGAATTCGATTGTGTTATCTGATAATAAACGCTGTTTTGTTTAAAAGCTATATTTTCCTATAAATTGACGTTATAATCGGACAATAAGTTAAATTGACTATTTCAAATATCATTTTACTATAAATACCACGACAGGTCTTAGAATTAATAGCACAACATTGTGTTAATACATACACTGTAACTCGCATGTGATAGGATATCATATTTACGGCTTAATCAATATTGCATTACATCTGGAATGTGGGTCCGATCGTAACTCGTAATGGAATCCCGTAAGACTTTGCAAAATCCCACCTCCATTTTTCAGTGAGGTAATTCTGATGATCTTTTTTGCCATTCACTCCATCCCAACTCGTAACTACAAGTTGATCATGTTCACGGCCGCACATCCAAAGAGTGACAAATGGTTTACGGATTTGCCTTTTAAGCCCGTAACTCGCAGCCTATTCTAATTTAATAGCATCGTAAATCCGCAACTCTTCAAGCCCGCAGCTGTTGCGGGTCTCACGTTGCAGATACAAGCTTTTAATTTAATGTGGCTGTAAGAGGAGTAGAATTGTTCCTCAGATAAAATTTATGTGCACCATGCTAAGCAATTCATTGTGAAATTGAAGCAGTGACTGTGTATTGAAGTAATTATTAAATGGACTTGGATCCCAAATATAGAAACATCAAACCTGTGAGCTACATGTCTAATGCTGTGTAAGCATATGGTTTGCTATATAATAATTCACCATATATAGCGAATGAAAAGATCATTGTTTAATTGTACACCGGTACAGACGCACTATAGAGCATGCTATTTTGGTCCTAAGCCAATATCCAATACTACAAAGTTCATCAGGTCTATAATGTTTGACTTTTGAAAAGCAAGAGAAGGGTAAAAAGGAGAAAATCTGTGACTTATAGATTTACACAGCTTTAAAACACTTGATAAAAAAGCCAAATAGGCTGTATGTTGTGAAATACAGAAACAAGTGTGATAACTCTACTTCCTAAATTAAGGAATTAAAACTAACAGAAAAAGGGAAAAAAAAAGAGAGTATACTTTAAACTTAAACCTCCCATTATTTAGTAGGTGAAGCAGTGGGATATTCTACTGACACACTATTTGTTTTGAATTGAATTGATAAAATGTACTACCTGTATATCGTATGTAGAGGAGGTGGACCTTCTGAGACAGGTGCCCGCCGCTGGAGCTTCTGGTGGCACAGCAGGACCTAGCCGCCATGTCAGGTGAATATCACATACCCAACATGCCACCACATGTGCATCACACACACTACACATGTACATGATGACCAACAAGGACACTGACGTGTCATCTACATGGAATTTAAAGGGATAGATGGATGCGTCATTATCCATCATTATCCATTATCCATGCATCTGACAAATCACTGTCATTCCTGGGCACAACAACAGTAATCAAGCAATAGAGAGTCCATTTATTGGTATGCCCACTGCAGCTTTTACAGCTACTTACATTTATTGGTGTGCCCACTGCAGCCTATACAGTTACCGGAATTAAAATAGCATTAGGAGACAAGAACGATCAAGACCATTAACCAAAGTATAGATGACATCTAGCAAATGATATCTAATCTGAGATGCAATTAGGGGTATCATCCAGGTCCAAGCCTAGATGTCAGATAGTTAGGAATGCACACAAAACAATGTATTATTCATCATACTAATGACATATTTATCTTTTTTATCTCTTTCAGCATCAAGGATGTCTGTGTCCAGTGGCAAGCCAGAGGCGGGGGCGTCTGCTCCATCGGCGCAGGAAGTGGAGGAGCAAACCAATCCCCAACAGGAATCGGCGCAGGGGGAGGAGGAAGGAAGAGGACCGAGGGCCATGGCTTTGAGGAGGCGGATATAATATCACTGGTGGGGTCACCATCCGGCCCTCCGGCCACACCGCCGGGATTCAACCCCACTATCCCCCTCCCCTTAAAACTGAGGCTATCGCCAGGGCCCTCCAACTGGAGTGATGTCAGCAGCCAGCCACCATCTTTTCCTCCTCCCCACAGCATTGCGCTGTACTGGCCGCCAACACCGGGCCCACCCACAGCACCGCCAGTTTTGCTCCAGGCTTCAGCCAAGCCCCAGACCCTCCCCCCTCCCACACCGCCACCTCCTCACTTGGCCACTTACCACTTGCCTCCATCACCCTCATCAAGCCAGGCTGCACAGGCCGAGATGCTGGCCCTCATGCGACAGCAGGTGGAGGTGCTCCGGGGGGATCCAGGCCAGCATCTCCGCCAATCATACAGAGATCATGTGCAGCCTGGCTAGGCGCAATAGGGAGGAGAGGAGGCATCATCTAATGATGGAGTACTAACTGGCCGGGCTGCTCAGGATTGGCACGGACCAGAGCTCATTCCGGGTAGTAACAGCAGAAGCAATGCAGCACCCGGAGGCAGCCCCTAGCAACCCACAGACCGGCCCCTCCTCTCCTCCCAGCATGCCTCCACCACCGATACCGGAGACAGCAGCCGGACACGGGGGATATGGGCCCTGATATTGTGGAGTATCAACATTCCACTGAGGGTCTGCTAACAATTTGACAGGGGATACTGGAGTGGATTGCAATTTCCTTCACCATCACCACTTTGCAAACCACAAGGGGACCAGGGTAACATACACCACACTAATCTACTCTAACCAATCAGGAAGGGCCACAAAAACACATGGAGACTGTGAGTAGGCACGGGGATCAACAGCCAACTCAGGCATAATCTCCGCTAGGCCCATCCTGGAATGTCCCACGCCATTACTGGTGGTCATGTGCCAATTATGTTTCGCTATTCATCATTTTACATTAATGTGGTGTATGTTCCCCTGGTCCCCTTGTGGTTTGCAAAGTGTTGGTGGTGAAGGGGCTTGTGTACCTGAATGAAGTTGTGAGCTATACCATTTAGGGCCAGTGTAGGTGGGCAGGTGATAGCAGAGAGGTCAGACAAATCACAGTCCACTAAAGAAGGAACTGGCAACCCACTTCAGTATCTTTGCCATGCAAACCTTGTGGATACGCACAGAGACATTAGTAGGTGTGCTGCAGTCCATAGAGTCACAGAGAGTCAGACACAAGTAAGGGAGTGAACAACCATATGTGAAATGTTCCCCTGGTACTTGATATATGCCATGTGGCGGTGCAATTTGGCCACTATTTATTGTTCCAAATGAGAGATATGTATATAAGATGATCTTTGTATTTTTAGGGACCACATTATAGCCTCTGTGAGTGTGAAAGGGTTAATATGTCAGCCATTTGCATGAATTTGTATTGCAATTTAATGAGGTAGTGTGGCTTTCAGTATGTTGCAGCATGGCTTTTCATGTGTGCATATGCATGACCATTACAACCAGATGGAAAATAAAAAAAAATATTTAGCAATATTTGATATTTGGGAGTTGTTGTGCATGTAATTGTAATGCCTTCCATGTTTTAAAGTGCATTGGTATCTTTATATTGTCACTTGCAGTGTTACCAACTAGTCTGTAAACCCTTTGCGGGTCCTATTTGGTACCCATAAGCTTTGGACTGCCATTTGGCGTTTGCTAGCTTGATCGCGGCTGCGGTGTTGAGCGATTTTTGCAATTGAATAGCGATTAGCGATTTTAGCGATCGGAAGTCTTGCGGCCTTGAGAGATCTAAGCCTTCAGGAGGCTGTAAGTTACGAGTTTAACTATCGCCATTTTTTCAGGCCATAACTCGGAAGTTCCTTTAGTAGATTTAAGAAGGATATGGAGAGATAAGAGCTCAGCAAAATGTAGGTGTAGTGAGGGATTTATGGCAAGCAAAGGATTATTTAATATTGTGCGGGGAGAAGGTGGTACTTTTGCATAATATAATCACTAATTATATCTAGTACGTTGTTATTTTAGCTGGATTTACCAGCCCTATTCACTTACTCACACTTATATCTTACATATTTTTCAGGTTTTTTTTTATCTTCTTCTGTTGTCTTGTCACCTCCCTCCTTCTTATTTTACAATGCTTATATGAAAGCTGATAACTATAACACTAAGTTATAATATTGAAAAAAGGGCATGGTAGTCTGAAGGAGAAAAGATGAGAACTTTGAAGCGGGAAACTAAATGTAAGAGTATTAGTCTTTGACTTTTTTAGACCCTTCCACATGTATCCACCTCTCAGAATTAACGGTTACAATATTTTATTGGATCTACCTGGCCAAATTACTTTGCTTCTCCCTTGGTTAGTCTAGTCAGAGTTTCTCTCTCAATCTGACTAAATAAGATCATAGTATAATGGCAGTATTTAAGTTATCTACAGCCTAGAAAGATTATTGAAAATCTTCAAATATTGAAAATCCATCTCAATGTTGATTGTTATTTGTTTTATGTAATATTGTGTTTTACTTTGTCCTCTTTTGGATATGATGTTTATATTTTGTCGTACTCCTTTTGGTGTTTGTGTTTGTACCTGTTGTTGACAAATTAGGCTCTAAATAAGCTATTCAGAAACAGAGACATTAGAAGACTGGTCTAACATTTACAGTGCCTTGCCAAAGTATTCACCCCTTTGGCATTTTTCGTTTTTTTTTGCCTCACAACCTGGAATTAACATGGATTGTTTGAGGATTTGCATCATTTAATTTACAGAACATGCCCACAACTTTGAAGATGTTTTTTTTTTTTCTCAAGCAAACAACAATAGGATAAAATAACAGAAAAAGTCTATGTGCATATCTATTCACCCCCCTAAAGTCAATACTTTGTAGAGCCACCTTTTGCTGCTCCAAGTCGCTTTGGATAAGTCTCCATGAGCTTTCCACATCTTACCACTGGGATTGTTGCCCCTTTCTCCTTACAAAACTGCTCCAGCTTCTTCAAGTGGGATGGTTTGTGCTTGTGAACAGAAGTCTTTAAGTCTGACCACAGATTTTCTATTGGATTAAGGTCTGGGCTTTGACTAGGTCATTCCAACACATTTACATGTTTACCCTTAAGCCCCTCGAGTGTTGCTTTAGCAGTGTGTTAGCAGTTTTCACAAACTCAAAATGTGCCATTTAGCTTTTTGCTTAAAGTAATGTCTTTCTTCTGGCCGCTCTGCCATAAAGCCCAACTTTATTGAGCGTACGGCTTATTGTCGTCCTAAGTACAGATACTCCAGTCTCTGCTGTGGAACTCTGCAGCTCCTCCAGGTTTACCTTAGGTCTCTGTGCTGCCTCTATGATTAATGCCCTCCTTGCCCGGACCGTGAGTTATGGTCTCTTGGCAGGTTTGCTGTTGTGTCATGTTCTTTCCATTTGGTTATGATAGATTTGATGGTGCTCCTGGGGATCATCAAAGATTTGGATATTTTTTTATAACCTAACCCTGACTTGTACTTCTCAACAACATTGTCCCTTACTTGTTTGGAGATTTCCTTGGTCTTCATGGCAGTGTTTGGTTGGTGGTGCCTCTTGCTTAGTGGTTGCAGCCTCTGGGGCCTTTCAAAAAAGGTGTGTATATGTAATGACAGTTCATGTGACACTTAGATTGCACACAGGGGGACATCATTTCACCAATTCTGTGACTTTTGAGGTAATTGGTTGCACCAGAGCTTTTTATGGGCTTCATAACAAAGGGGGTGAATACATATGCACGTGCCAATTTTCTGTTTTCAAATTATAAAAAATAGTTTTATGTATATATTTTTCTTATTTCACTTCACCAACTAAGACTATTGTGTTCTGATCCATCACATAAAATTCAGATAAACAAAGCATTGAACTTAAGGCTTTAATGTAACAAAATAGGTAAAAAGTCAAGGGGGTGAATACTTTTGCATGGCGCTGTACCTAAGCTTAAAATTTTATCTCAAAACGCAAAAATCTAAAAACTCCCCTTATAAAAGACATGTACCAATGAAATCCTTTAAAAAAGTAAATGCTGGTTTAATATGTATCAAAGAAACACATTGGCCCCTGTCAAGCAGAATTTATGGCTCTAGAATTTCAGCCAGTTAAAAAACAAAAGCAAGAGGAGTAGCAATTCTATTTAACAAGAAAGCAAATGTAGAATAATAATTTATTGAAACTGACTCACAGGGCAGATACATTATCAGGATAGGTACGAAATGTATACTTAGTAATTGCATATGCCCCGAATCAGTATCAAAATAAATTCCTTAACAAATTTCTTAAGCATAAAATTAAATTAAAGAAAGGCTTTCTAGTAATATGTGGGGATATAAATGTATATCTTGACCCAATTCTAGATAGAAAATCAGTATCAAAACTTCAACTAGGTTGAGTTAATAAGGAAATCTAAGAATTTTAACAAAACTATGTTATCTTGTAATATTTATGATGGATGGAGAACATTACATCCAAATGAATTAGATTGCACGTTCTATTCAAGTCATCATAATACTTACACTAGAATTTATTATTTTTTCTTAGACCAAAAAACATTGAAACTAGTTAATAACATAGAAAAAGGCTTAATAAATTGATCTGATCACGCTGGTATAACACTCAATATAGGTAAATCACAATATTCTGCTAATTCAAAGCTATATAAACGTTATTCTACACTTTTCAAATCAATTGAAGATAGAGACAAACTTAACAAATAAATTGAGGCTTTTTTAACTAAATTGTGCTGTTTCAGACTAAATATAAAAAGATATCTCAACTTCAAATAGATAATAAAATCTGGTTACTTCATTTTAGTTCATGTAAAAAAAATTAAAAAAGAGAATTTTTGATCAAAAGGGGAACATATGTTCTAAACCAAATGGATATGGTTCTTGCTTTGCTCAGTAATACAAATCCCTTTATAATTTAGAAAATAACACTAATTTTATCAAACCTTCCAAATACCATATAAAGGACTTTTTGTATAAAATAATATCACCAAAAACATCTGAAGCCGAATTAAATGTATTAGATGAAGAAATTAGAGAAAAGAAAACAAACAGAGTTGTGTATTAAAAGATTGAAACCATATACATCTCTGGGACCGGATGTTTTTTCTAATATTTACCATAAGGTTTTTTTCACCATCCATAGTTACTCACTTAAAAAATACATTTAACGAAATTAAAACTTGTGGTGTAGCTCCTACAGAAATGTTACAATCTAGAATTATAAATATTCCAAAACTGGGCAAAGATGAGACAAATTTCAAAACTACAGACCTATATGGTTACTTTATACCGATATCAAGATTTATGCCAAAATTCTTGCAATGTTTTTAAAACCACTACTTAGAAGCTTGATTAATACTGACCAAGCAGGATTCATTATGAATAGACAATGTTCTGATAATACGAGAACATTCATAAATCTAATAGCTTTCTCAGGAAAGAAGAAAATCCCAGTTGTTGCCCTGTCTTTAGATGCCAAAAATGGCCTTTGACAGGGTCAACTGGGATTATCTGGACCTGATTTTGGATAAATTAAGATTGAGCGGGTTTGGCTCACATGCAGTAAAGGCATTATACACTAATTCTAGCTCTTTTGTTTCCGGAATTCAATTTGACTCCCAAATTTTCCCAATTAGCAACTGAGAAGGCAAGGATGTCCGTTATCAACTTAGATTTTTGCCTGTTCCATCGAGCCATTAGCAGAATTCATTAGGGAAAATAGATCTATTACTGGCATAGTGGATCTGGGAATGAGTTGGGAGGAAAACTACTGGTTTAAGGCATTTGAGGTGACTGAGAAAAATATCAAATGTGTTCACTTGAAAGAAATATACTTCAGGTTAACTCAGAGGTGGTACTTAGTACCAGCATTTTTCGATAAAATTACTTTGAACTCCCAATCTAGTTTTTGCTGGAGGGGATGTAGAGAGAAAGGCACATGCCTACATATATGTGGTGGACTTGTTGCTGGACTGAGATAAAATAAATTGTGACTCGTAATAGAATAATTGAATTGGAGTTTTTTAACCAATCACCCTCCTTAAATGGATATATTATAAGTAAATGGAAAATGTTGGATAATTATATGCTAAATTTGAATTAAGATCAAATCAGTCTTTTTCTTTCTCAACTAGCTAGGAGTCTCATGTGTGAACATAAATTTGTACATAAACTTGTACATAAATTTACATAACATATAATTAACTTAAAAGGTACTTGGTGTGTTATTGTTGTATAATTGTATTGCTTTGTTTTATGTTATTTAAGTGTCTAAAAATTAAATAAATTTAAAAGAAAAAAAAAAGACATCATATGGAACACAGTGGTATTTCTGTTAATCAATTTTTTATTTGTCTGATATCATATTCGTAGTGAAATCCAGAAATCTTCCATGTCCCTCTAAGGATAAATTACATAAAAAGATCCTCTTTCTCTTCTAATGACTTTATCTCAGGTGACTAATTCATTTACCAGACACACATATTACCATACTTTACCCTCTGACCCTCTCTCTCTTTCTCTCAGTCTTGCATTCCCCTTTGTTTCCTTTAGCAGTAGGGATCATATAAGCAGTAATTATAGGCTATTTTGTGAATTGGATAAAGCACCATATACCCTAGATTGATTTTGCTCTTTCATTGGTATGGCTCCGAACTCCTCTTGAATCTGTAAGTTTAAATCTATATTGTCATTAACCCTTCATTATGTTGTCATGAACCATCTAACAGTTTCAAGCACTTTGGATAAAAGCAATATACAAATGTGATTAAATAAATAAATCTCTCACAGTGGGGGTAATAAGAGCATGTATAGCTGATATAAAATGAATAACTGTAAAACTATATATATATATATATATATATATATATCACATATATAGTTGTGAGCGTACGAGTCGTTGCTCACGCTTGCGGGCTCGCGTAGCGAGCCCGCGGCCCTCGCGTAGCGAGCCGCGGGCCTCGCGTAGCGAGGTCACTGGGCAAGGGCCTCAGTTGCTGGCATGGAGCGCCGAAGGCGCTCCATGCCAGCAACTGAGGCCCCTCGCGAAGCGAGGGCCTCAGTTGCTGGCGAGGTCACTGGGCACGGGCCTCAGTTGCTGGCATGGAGCGCCGAAGGCGCTCCATGTCAGCAACTGAGGCCCCTCGCGAAGCGAGGGCCTCAGTTGCTGGCGAGGTCACTGGGCAAGGGCCTCAGTTGCTGGCATGGAGCGCCGAAGGCGCTCCATGCCAGCAACTGAGGCCCCTCGCGAAGCGAGGGACTCAGTTGCTGGCGAGGTCACTGGGCAAGGGCCTCAAACACTCGCAAAATTCACGTCGCTACTCAAAAAACACGACACACAAATTACGACACTCGCTAAATTTTACGAGGAACGCAAACAACGTACGAAACACGTTACCACACATTACGACCTCGCAAACATCGGACGCAACACGCCGACATACAAACATTTAAAACACAATACATACACACAGCACATACATAAAAAACTTACCTACACCAAGAGGGAGCACCCAGGACCTCAAAAATGCAACTTACACCTCGATTTTACTCGAAATAAAACAGTTTAGAGACTAAAAAAAAAACTAAGCGAGAGAAAAAATGGCCGCCGAACAAAACGAAAACGAGGCTACAGCACTCTAAACTCGCAAAACACCACAAAACACCTACGGATATTCCGATAGAGACCTATACCACACATTACTCGCCATTTTACACCAATGCGGAAGTACACCACTACGCTAACGGTTTGGTCTCGCGCACGCACAGTGTTACACTGCACACATTCAGCATGCTTATACAGCAGCTCCACACCACTAATGCTGCAGCAACATCAACACAGATTGCCAGCTCTTCATCACAATGCTTCAAAATAGGTACACTATATTCATTTACTAATTTAGCTACCTTACAATTTCATTGCCGTCATTTTTTGACGGGCAATTCGCTAGTATATATATAATAGTAAATAAATAGTACATCTGTGTTCACATTTGAATGTCTAAAACAAGTTAAAAAAACTGCTTTCAGCTCAGAATTCCGAGAAAAACATTTATTACACTGCATTCTGGGAAGCTGAGCTGGGACCTGCAAATGTGCCCACAAATGCCTCGCTCTTCAATCCATAGCCATTATCAAACATGGCTTCCTTTAAGCTTACGCATGCTGTATTACACAGCTTTAATGCAAATATATACAGTATATATATATATATATATATATATATATATATAGTCAGGTCCATAAATATTGGGACATCGACACAATTCTAAACTTTTTGGCTCTATACACCACCACAATGGATTTAAAATTAAACGAACAAGATGTGCTTTAACTGCAGACTTTCAGCTTTAATTTGTAGTAATTACAACAGTTTGTATATGTGCCTCCCACTTTTTAAGGGACAATTGGCTGCTCGGCTGTTCCATGGCCAGGTGTGTGTTATTCCCTCATTATCCCATTTACAAAGAGCAGATATAAGCTCCAGTGTTCATTTCAAGTGTGCTATTTGCATTTGTTGCTGTTAACTCTCAATATGAGATCCAAAGAGCTGTCACTATCAGTGAAGCAAGCCATCATTAGGCTGAAAAAAAAAAAAAAAAAACGATCAGAGAGATAGCAAAAACATTAGGTGTGGCCAAATCAACTGTTTGGAACATCCTTAAAAAGAAAGAACGCACCAGTGAGCTCAGCAACACCAAAAGACCCGGAAGACCACGGAAAACAACTGTGGTGGATGACTGAATAATTATTTTCCTGGTGAAGAAAACACCCTTCACAACAGTTGGCCAGATCAAGAACACTCTCCAGGAGGTAGGTGTATGTGTGTCAAAGTCAACAATCAAGAGAAGACTTCACCAGAGTAAATACAGAGGGTTCACCACAAGATGTAAACCATTGGTGAGCCTCAAAAACAGGAAGGCCAGATTAGAGTTTTCCAAACAACACCTAAAAAAGCCTTCACAGTTCTGGAACAACATCCTATGGACAGATGAGACTAAGATCAACTTGTACCAGAGTGATGGGAAGATAAGAGTATGGAGACGGAAAGGAACTGCTCATGATTCAAAGCATACCACCTCATCAGTGAAGCATGGTGGTGGTAGTGTCATGGCGTGGGCATGTATGGCTGCCAATGGAACTGTTTCTCTTGTATTTATTGATGATGTGACTGCTGACAAAAGCAGCAGGATGAATTCTGAAGTGTTTCGGGCAATATTATCTGCTCATATTCAGCCAAATGCTTCAGAACTCATTGGACGGCGCTTCACAGTGCAGATGGATAATGACCCGAAGCTTACTGCAAAAGCAACCAAAGAGTTTTTTAAAGGAAAGAAGTGGAATGTTATGCAATGGCCAAGTCAATCACCTGATCTGAATCCGATTGAGCATGCATTTCACTTGCTGAAGACAAAACTGAAGGGAAAAGGCCCCAAGAACAAGAAGGAACTGAAGACAGTTGCAATAGAGGTCTGGCAGAGCATCACCAGGGATGAAACCCAGCGTCTGGTGATGTCTATGCGTTCCCGACTTCAGGCTGTAATTGACTGCAAAGGATTTGCAACCAATTATTAAAAAGTGAAAGTTTGTTTTATGACTGTTAATCTGTCCCATTACTTTTGGTCCGTTAAAAAGTGGGAGGCACATATACAAACTGTTGTAATTCCTACACCGTTCACCTGATTTGGATGTAAATACCCTCAAATTAAAGCTGAAAGTCTGCAGTTAAAGCACATCTTGTTCGTTTAATTTCAAATCCATTGTGGTGGTGTATAGAGCCAAAAAGATTAGAATTATGTCGATGTCCCAATATTTATGGACCTGACTGTATATACGATTATTTATTCTATTGCACATACTCTTCTTTTTTTATTGCCTCCACTCTTAGAGATAAATAATAATATGCATTAAAGTCATTATGGAGCAGGAAGGATTTTTTAGGGTAATTTAGATAGGAAATACCAAGCTTTTAATTTAAATAATTTAACATTTCCACAAAATGTATTGTTATTATATTTTTATGTATTTTGATTTCTGGGACATTCGACCTTCAAGTAGTTTAGAAAGTGACATATAACATACATTTCCCATGTTCTCTAGGGAATGCATTCCAGATCTTTGTAAAAACTTCAAGACTCTCACCTTAGTGAATACAGCCCACTGTCATATGTGCAGGACCAAAGTTCAAAGGTTCCCATTTACAAGCAGGAAACCCCTTTTTCCCAGGATACAAAAAATTGTATAACAATTCAACTTAGTATACCTGCTAGGAACTAAAAGATAGAACTAAAGGTTTATTCATTGGCCATGTCTTAAGAGGCTATCAAGAGAAATGTGTGGAATGTGGCACATTCTCACTACAATGTAGGTATTCTTAAACTGATACAGTATTTCCTGGTTTTAAAATTCTTTAAAACTGCCTTAGCATACCTGAGGTGTGTGCTATAATGAGATTTATGTTCTTAATTATAGAAATCTCTTATGTTACATTATAGATTTAAGAATTACAGACAAATAATGGAGGTTCAAAATATGGCACCATTTAAATCAAAAGTTAATAACACATACTTTATCAGTTGAATATTATTAAAAAGATGCATTTTTTAAATAAACTCACATTGAAATTGTATATTTTACAAATCAATCAGCCTTTATGATGCACCTATACTGTGCACTTTTCTAAATGAACATTGTTATCTATATAAAGCCTTTAGAGGACCAGGTATGCTTCAAATATTGGGTTTCTTCCTCATACCCATAAATAAATAGGTATAACTTGGTGCAAACCTGATTCCCATAGCACTACCCTTTGGTTGCAAAGAAAAAATTACCTTAAATAGAAATAATTATAATATAAAATAAATGTTATACCTCATATAAACTCCTGGAACTCCAAGCCAAACTTATTTACTTGTGTAAAACATATTTTACTGCTTTGATACCATCTTGATGGTTAATCACTTAATAGAGAAATGTTCATATTTGACAATTTTTGTAGATCTGTTTTACTTATTTTTTAAATATTTTATATACTTGTTAAAGAACCGCAAGAGTTGCCATATGTGCTCTTCACCATCAGTCTGCAAAATAATGTGGAAAACTGTTTCTAAAATTGTTCAAGAATTGACTTAGATATTGTCACTTGCTGATAACCAGGCTGCAGGAGTTGATGGAATCCCAGCTGAACTTTTTAAAGGATCCAAAAAGATGGTGCTGAAAGTGTTGCTTGCCTTATGCCAACATGTTTAAAAAGTTACATAGTAATTGAGGTTGAAAAAATCATTTCAGTCCATCAAGTTTAACCTTTTAGGATCTCCTCTGATATGCAATATGCAGATTAGTTGAAGGCAAACAGAAAAAAAAACTAGTGAAAATTAACCATTTAAAAGGATTTCACTGTTAAGGTAAATTAAACAAGAAAAAGCTGATATTATCCTTTTACAGGAAACTTACTGGGACAAGAATAAGATCTCAAAATTTGACCAAAGTACATATGAGTACAAATAAAACTCAACAATTAGAAAAAATTCCAGGGGGGTTTCCAAGTTCTTTAACAAAAAGTTGAAAGTAAAAGAATTTCTAGTAGAAATCAACCCTAACGGCAGATATATTTTATGGAGAGGAAAAATTAATGACCAAAAATTCATGCTAATAAATCTATATTCCCCTAATGATAAACAACTCTCATTTATAAAACGCATTTTTAAGAAAATCGAAAAATACGCTTACGGATCTATAATCATAGCTGGAGACTTAGACAGAAAAGCCCCAAAAAACTATAAAAAATATCACTCAACTGTACAAAAATTCACAGCAATTTACAAGATTGATTACGAACAAGAAATGTATGATGTATGGAGGATTTTACACCCTGATCAAAGGGATTATTCCTACTATTCCACCATACATAAAGTTTATTCTAGAATAGATCTTTTTTTTAACAGATAAGTTAAGTATGAATAAGGTTTGTAGAGTCGAAATCAGCCCTATTACAATATCAGACAATGCTTATATAACAATAGTCATGAAGTTAGACAAGGAATTAGGGATAAAAACTCCCTGGAAACTGAATAATTTAATCTTAGAGGACGAAAAAATTAAATTAAAGTTAAAAGAAGAAATTAGTAAATTTTTGAGATCAATGTAAAATCAGTTACAACTAATAGCTTACTATGGATAACTCAGAAAGATTACACAAGTGGCCTACTGATTAAAATGAAAGCTAAAGTAATGAAACAAAGGGGTCTGTCGCTATGCAAATTGTTAATACAATTACAGAATTTGGATAAAATTAATAAATTGGATCCAAATAGTGTAGTTTATGCAGAAATTATAAAAACTCAGAATCAGATAAATAAAATTAATCAACTACTGTCAGATAGAGATGTCCCGAATAGTTCGCCGGTGGACTGTTCCCGGCAAACATAGCATGTTCGCATTCGCGGCGAACTGCGAACATATGCGATATTCGACCCGCCCCCTATACTTTATCATTGAGCAAACTTTGACCCTGCATGTCACAGTCAGCAGACACATTCCAGCCAATCAGCAGCATACACTCCCTTCCAGAGCCTTCTAACTCATGGACAGCAGCCATTTTGGAATCATAACTAACTTGCAGTCTTACTGAGAGGAGGCTGAGTGTAGGTGATACTGCATCAATAGGGAAAACCATAGCTAGGCTACTTTACACAGTGTGCAATACAGTCCTGAAGGACTCTTTTGATCTCTGCTGCACGGACACCCCTGTGTCTCTTCCCCCCCTTATCATCATCCTCCCCTCACCTTAGCACCCAAACCTAACACCCCTAACACTTATCCATAACACCCATCAACCTAACACCTAACCCTAACACCTCTCACACTTATACCTAACACCCCTCACCCTAACACCTAATCCCCTCACCCTTATCCCTAACACCCCTTACCCTAACACCCCTCACACTTATCCCTAACACCCCTCACCCTAACCCTAACACCCCTCACACTTATCCCTAACACCTAACCCTAACACCCCTTATACTTATCCCTAACACCCCTCACCCTAACCCTAACACCCCTCGCACTTATCCCTAACCCTAACACCCCTTACACTTATCCCTAACACCCCTCACCCTAACCCTAACACCCCTCACACTTATCCCTAAGACCTAACACCCCTCACACTTATTCCTAACATGCCTCACCCTAACACCCCTTACACTTATCCCTAACACCACTCACCCTAACACCCCTCACACTTATCCCTAACACCACTCACCCTAACACCCCTCACACTTATCCCTAACACCCCTCACCCTAACACCTAACCCCCTCACCCTTATCCCTAACACCCCTTACCCTAACACCCCTCACACTTATCCCTGTGTCTCTTCCCCCCCTTATCATCAAGGGAGGGGGAGGATGATGAGGGAGGGGGGAAGAGACACAGGGCATGATGATGAGGGAGGGGGGAAAGAGACACAGGGGAATATGATGAGGAAGGGGGGAAAGAGACACAGGGGAGGATGATGAAGGAGGGGGGGAAGAGACACAGGGGAAGATGATGAGGGAGGGGGAAAAGAGACAAAGGGGAAGATGATGAGGGACGGGGAAAAGAGATACAGGGGAGGATGATGAGGGAGGTGGGAGGATGATGAGGGAGGGGGGATGAGACACAGGCGAGGGTGATGAGGAAGGGGGGAAAGAGACACAGGGGAGGATGATGAGGGAGGGGGGGAAGAGACACAGGGAAAGATGATGTGGGAGGGGGGGAAGAGACACAGGGGAAGATGATGAGGGAGGGGGAAAAGAGACACAGGGGAGGATGATGAGGGAGGGGGGAAAGAGACACAGGGGAGGATGATGATGGAGGGGGAAGAGACACAGGGGAGGATGATGAGGGAGGGGGTAAAGAGATACAGGGGAGGGTGATGAGGAAGAGGGGAAAGAGACACAGGGGAGGATGATGAGGGAGGGGGGGGAAGAGACACAAGGGAAGATGATGAGGGAGGGGGGAAAGAGACACAGGGGAGGATGATGATGGAGGGGGAAGAGACACAGGGGAGGATGATGAGGGAGGGGGTAAAGAGACGCAGGGGAGGATGATGAGGGAGGGGTAAAGAGATACAGGGGAGGGTGATGAGAAAGGGGGAAGAGACACAGGGCAGGATGATGAGGGAGGGGGGGAAGAGACACAGGGGAAGATGATGAGGGAGAGGGAAAAGAGACACAGGGGAGGATGATGAGGGAGGGGGGAAAGAGACACAGGGGAGGATGATGAGGGAGGGGGGAAAGAGACACAGGGGAGGATGATGATGGAGGGGGGAAGAGACACAGGGGAGGATGATGAGGCAGGGGGTAAAGAGATACAGGGGAGAATGATGAGGAAGAGGGGGATGAGACACAGAGGAGGGTGATGAGGAAGGGGGGAAAGAGACACAGGGGAGGATGATGAGGGAGGGGGTAAAGAGATACAGGGGAGTATGATGATGGAGGGGGATGTTAGGTTATTTATGCCCTTTATGGATTAAAACCAGACTCTGCATCAACTATGTAATTTTCCGTGGGAGTTTTGACATGGATCCCCCTCCGGCATGCCACAGTCCAGGTGTTAGTCCCCTTAAAACAACTTTTCCATCACTATTGTGGCCAGAAAGAGTCCCTGTGGGTTTTAAAATCCGCCTGCCCATTGAAGTCTATGGCGGTTCGCCGGTTCGCGAACATTTGCGGCGGTTCGCGTTCGCGGTTCGCGAACCGAAAATTTTATGTTCGCGACATCACTACTGTCAGATAAAGGAGTTTTGCAGATGCAACAAAAGTATTATTACCATGATAATAAAACAAGTAGAATCTTAGCAAATAAAATAAAAAATCATAGAAATAGAATGGAATATCTATTAAGTGAAGGTAAATGTGTTTATAGCCCAAACGAGATAGCTAATGCATTCGCCAAATACTACCAAAACTTCCATAACTTAACCAGTGACTCAACCTTTAAAGATACAACAACGGAGGATATTCAAACCTTTTTAGATAAATATAAACTACCCAAAAAATCTGACTCTGACCTTGAGGAACTGAATAAACCAATTACAGAAAGGAAAGTGGTGGAAGCGATAAAAAATTTAAAATCATACACAACACCGGGCCCGGATTGCTACACGAATTCCTTTTATAAACTTTTTTATCCCATTCTGAGCACACAGTTGAAGGATTTATTTAATGAGTTCAAAGACACAGGTAAAATAACCAAAGCGATGCTCCAAGCAAAAATTATTATGCTTCCTAAAAACAACCAAAAACCACAATATTGTAGTAGTTATAGACCTACTATAGGAGCTTTATATTCAGCACCATCAGCATTTGTGGGAGGAATTGGATTCAGTTCCTAGAGTTTTGATATTGGTAATTGAACAAGACAGGGGTGCTCTCTCTCTCCCCCATCCTGTTTGCACTACTGATTGAGCCTCTAGCAGACGCTATAAGAAGTACTGTTAGTATAGGAAACATAAGGGTGGGAGAGAGAGAGAGAGAGCACAAATAACCCTGTTTGCAGATGATTTTGTTTTGACCTTAACTGAACCGATGGAATTATTATCACAGGTGTTGAAATTAATTGAGAATTACGATTTTATTTCAAACTGCAAATTGAACTCACAGAAGTCCGAAATTTTGGTGACAAAGACAAAAAGATTCTGCAAGATAAATTTGATTTCATTTGGGAAACCAATATTTTTAAACCTTTAGGAATAACTTTCAATGAAGATATAAATGTAATGATGTCAACTAATTGTAAGAAAGTTTGTCACTAAGTGGAAGAAATTATTGAAGGATGTAGGGATATGAGAATTTCATTCTCAGGTAGAAACTCGAGCATCAAAATGGTAATTCTCCCCAAAAAATAATTATAAATATAGATGTATACCAATTGACATCGCCAAATATTGGATCTCAAAATTACAAGGAATTATAGACACATTTATTCACTCAAGAAAATACATAAGGCTGAAAAAAGAAGTAATGGCTAGGCGTTTTATTAAAGGAGGGATTTCATATCCAATCTTAAAAATATATCAAACAGCTTTAATGTTATCCCATTTATTAAAATGGTTATATCTGCAAATGGTTGTGTTCTGAAAGAAGATCTAAAATCCTTGGTATTTATAGAACACTATCTAATTAATAATGTAAAGAAAGAAGCCTATACAGTTATAAATATGCCTAAATCATGGAGAAGAATACATAAGAAATTAAAAATGTTACCGTCTTTGAGTTTCATTACTCCAATTAATCCACATACTAGAATAAAAAGGGAGTTCAAAATCTGAGAAATTTGTATATAGAAGGTGAATTAGTAACTTTTATACAAATAAGAGATAAGTTCGACATTTCTCCCCAAAACTGGTTAGTATACGGACAACTATTGCATGTGTTGAAAGGACATAAATTTGAAGCTGAAACAAATAATAAACTTAATGCATTTGAATTAATTATTAAAAATTGTGATACGTCCCACTTGATATCAAAATGTTTCAATATTTTGCGTATGAATATAGAAAAAAGATAAAACCACAGGTATGAAATCATGGGAACTAGACATGGGCAAAACATTAACAAATGAAAACTGGACTAAAGCTCTCAAAAACACTAACAGATTTATAAAAAATGCCTCTCAGAGGGAAATCTGTTTTAAGATAATTAATGGCACATGGTTCCGGTTAGAGTGTATCAGATTTCCCACAATAGCAATGATACATTTTGCTGGAGAGGATATGGTCTAAGTGGTAGTCAGCTCCATGTGTGGTGGGACTGTCCTTTTATTTAACCACTTTTTATTGAAAGTTTTAAATTTATATCTACAGCTTTAGAAAAGGCCTGTAACACATATTCTTAGAAGAGTATAAGAAAAAGGAATTAGCGCTTATGATTCAAATATTAACAATTTTGAAAGTTTTAATAGTGGCTAGCTGGAAACAGGAAAAACCTGGGTAATAACATTTACTTCTGCTTCACAGACTATGCTAAAGCCTTTGACTGCGTGGATCACAACAACATCTGGCATGTTTATAAAGAAATGGGGATACTAGATCATCTCATCCTCGTCCTAAGGAATCTGTATGTGGACCAAGAAGCCACAGTCAGAACTGGACATGGAACAACAGAATGGTTCAAGATTGGAAAAGGTTGTGACAAGGTTGTTTATTGTCACCTTATTTATTCAACATACACAGAATACATCATGCGTAAGACCAGGCTGGATGAATCCAAAGCAGGAATTAATGTTGGTGGAAGAAATATCAACAACTTCAGATGCGCAGATGATACTACTCTGAATGCTGAAAGTGAGGAGGAACTAAAGGACTGATTGATGAGAGTAAAAGAAGGGAGTGAAAAAGCTGGCCTGCTGCTCAATATTAAAATGCAAAAGGAAGCAATGAGCATGAGCTTTATGGATCTCAAGTGGCAGTGGATGACAGTTGTGCCTAGCGTGCTGTGGTTGATAAGGTCACGGAGAGTCAGGTACGATTAAACAACAACAAAAGAAAAAAGATCCATCTTTGTAGGGATTTGAACCCAGGACCTTCACCACCACAAACGAAAGCCTTTACACCTAAATCTACTCAAATTCATTACATCCCATGCAGTGCAGAACTCATTACTTATTCAGGCAGAGGCAACACAGTGAAATAGACTGACTTCTATTGATCATAACTCCCAAGAATTCAGAATCAATTTTATAAATGAAAACACTTTTTTCACATGCTGTATCTAATGGTGCAGAGCACATATGTGGACTTTTGTTGGAATCTGTTATATTTTACTCACTCTACCTGATACAACACCTCAAAACTTCCATAAGGATGTTCTACTGAAACTGTCTCAAAGTACTTAGCACATGAACATTTTTAACCCTTGTAGTATTTAGCCAAATCATATTACAAATTTATAATAGCAATTTCTGACTTCAATATCCCTAATTATACTCAAGGTGCTTCAGTTAATAAACTGTATTTGCTTTACACAAATAAAACAAAACAATGTGAGTGTTCTGTGTGCCTCAACTATATAGACCCCTATAACACACTAATGAACACATGTAATAACACTGTAAGTGCCATGAGGGTCATCCAGGACCCTCATGACACAAAGTGTAAGCACTACACCATTTTAACCCGGTCTCTTATGGGGGTCTATACAGACCCTCATAAGCCTCTATTTAACCCCATTAGTCCCATAAGGGTATATAAAGACCCTAATGGGACAGTTTGAAGCCTAACATTACCCCATAAGTGCTATGAGGGTTCTCCAGTACCCTCATGACACTAAAGTACAAACACTACACTGCACTAAACCCACCCCAATCATCCATTAAATCTAAACTAACACCCCTCTAAATTAACCTATTAACACTTACACTACCTACTTAAACTACCTACCTACCCCCTAATCAACCCCCACCACTCTAATTACAGAAAATAAAAAAATACATTACAACTAAGCACAACAGAAAAAAAAAAATGACACGCCTAAAAAGAAAATACATATAGAATACCTACAGTACAATACAAATAAAATAAAATACAATACCCCCCTATCTAACATACAATCAGATTTACGGGTGCATTATCCAATCAGAGTGGGATTTTGGGGTGTATCCCTTTCTGATTGGCTCACACATTGGCGCCTTCTGATTGGCTGAATTTGATAGACAGCGTTTTCAGCCAATCAGAAGGCGCCATTGCCTATTTTCTTCCGGAAAAGTCTCTAGGAGGCTCATTAGCGTTGAAGAGGTCCGCGAGTGTGGATCTCCGTTATTTTTTTTATTTTTTTAGAGCGGGGATTGTTCTAGGGCGGGACAGAAGAGGAGGAGGCCGGGGACATCGCGGGGAGGTAAGTACAATGTATATTATGTTTATTTTAATTTTTTTTATATTTATGTATGTTGTACTAATGTAATGTTTTTTTTTTAAAGGGGCCGCGCCAGAGAAGAAAAGAAGAAGGACGGGGACATGCTGGAAAGGTGAGTAGAATATTTAGAATATTTAGAATGTTTATTTATTTTATGTAAATGTGTTGTACTATTTTTTTTTTCTTTTCCCCTAGCTGATCTGAAGGGACATCTGCAAAGGTAAGTGGTCTTAATTATTTAATTTTAGCTTAGAATTAGGGTTTGTATATAGAGATAGCATTTATTGTATGTTAGATAGGGGTATGAATTTTAGATAGTTAGGATTTATTGTATGTTAGATAGGGGTATGTATTTTAGATAGGATTTATTGTATATTAGATTGGGGGATGTATTTTAGATAGATAGGATATATTGTATATTATATAGTATTGTATGTTAGATAGAGGTATGTATTTTAGATAGTGGTGGGGGGTTTATTAGGGGGTAGGTAGGTAGTGTAGGTAGGTAGTGTAGGTGTTAATAGGTTAGTGTAGAGGGGAGTTAGCTTAGATATAATGGTTTATTAGGGGGTATAGTGCAGTGTAGTGTTTGTACTTAGTGTCATGATGGTCCTTGAGGACCGTCATGGCACTTATGTGGTTAATGTTAGGGATGTAACAGCCCCATAAGGGTCATAATATACCCTTATGGGATTGGCAGGGTTAATAAAGGGCTTATGGGGGTCTGCATTGACCTCCATGAGTGACAGGGTTAATTATAGGTTTATGGGGGTCTGTATTGACCATCATGAGTGAAGGGGTTAATTAAGTACTTATTGGGGTCTGTATTGACCCCCATGAGTGACATGGTTAATTAAGGGTTTATGGGGGTCTGTATTGACCCCCATGAGTGCCAGGGTTATTTATTGGCGTATGGGCTCTGTATTGACCCCTGTGAGTGACAGGGTTAATTATGGGTTTATGGGGGTCTGTATTGACCCTCATGAGTGATGGGGTTAATTAAGTGCTTATGGGGGGCCTGTATTGACCCCCATGAGTGACAGTGTTAATTATAGGTTTATGGGGGTCTGTATTGACCCTCATGAGTTAAGGGGTTAATTAAGTACTTATTGGGGTCTGTATTGACCCCCATGAGTGACAGGGTTAATGAAGGGTTTATGGTGGTCTGTATTGACCCCATGAATGAGGGGGTTAATTAAATGCTTATGGGGGTCTGTATTGACCCCCATGAGTGACAGGGTTAATGAAGGGTTTATGGGGGTCTGGATTGACCCCCATGAGTGACAGGGTTTTTTAGGGGTTGATGGGGCTCTGTATAGAGCCTCATGAGTGATAGGGTTAATTATTTTTTTATTACGGGTCCTTTAAGGACCTTTACGGTCCTTTAAGGACCCGTGAGGCGGGAATTTTGAATTTTCATTGCAGCGGGGGTCCCCGATCTCATGCCATCGGGGACCCCCACTGCTAGGGTTAATGTGGGGTTAATGCGGGTTTCCGAGCTTATCTCAGATCCCGTGGGGTTAATGCAGGTTTCCGAGCTTGTCTCGGATCCCTTCTTGGGTAAGTTGTACGTGGCTGGGCGGTCCGGGGTCATGGAGCCTCATTTAAATTTTTTTTAGCTGCCATTTTTTCCCCCCTTGCTTAGCCGTTTTTCGAGTGCCGAAACAGTGGAATTTGGGGTTAAATTCGCGTTTAACCTCACTTCCAGATGTCCTGGCTGTCCCCCCGTGCGGTGGGTGAGTGTTTTTTGTTAATTATTGTTTTTTTGTGTGTGTTTTTAGTGTTTTTGTGCTTGCACGGTTCGGGGGGTTAGTGTGGTGTTTTGCGAGACACAGGGGAAGGAGAGGAGGAGGGAAGGAGAGGACTAAGTGCTGTGAGTTAACGGTTGTGTGGGGTGGTTTGGGGCGCCGTAGGACTAAGTGCTGACAGGTTAGAGGTGTGTGGGGTAGTGTTGTTTCAAAGTCATGCGCCGTAAAGCCTCCACCTTCCGCAAATGCGGCCCCTCGCATATACTCGAGTCACTCTCCCCCCGTGTCTCTCTAACCCCCCCGTGTGGCTCTAACCCCCCTGTGTGTCTCTAACCCCCCTGTGTGTCTCTAACCCCCCCTGTGTGTCTCTCTACCCCCCCGTGTCTCTTTCCCTCCCCCCTCCTCAACCTAAACCCCCCTCAATTCCCCTCCTCCATCTAAACCCCCCTAAATACCTCCCCCCTCTTTCCTCACTTACCTGTTTGTGCTCCGGCCTCCACTCCTTGACCCGGCTCCCTGAAGTCACATGCGCGCCGGGTCAAGGAGCGAAGGCCGGAGCACAAGCAGGTAAGAGAGGGGGGAGGTATTTAGGGGGGTTTAGGTGGAGGAGGGAGGTTGAGGGGGGTTTAGGTTGAGGAGGGGGGTTGGGGTTGAGGGAGGTTGAGGATGGTTGAGGTTGAGAAGGTGGGTTGGGGTTGAGGGGGGTTGAGGTTGAGGAGGGAGGTTGAGGATGGGGGGTTGAGGATGAGGATGGGGGGTTGAGGATGGGGGGGTTGAGTAGGAAGGTTGAGGATGAGGAGGGAGGTTGAGGAGGGGGTTGAGGATGAAGAGGGAGGTTGAGGATGAGGAGGAGGGGTTGAGGAGGGCGGTTGAGGATGGGGGTTTTGAGGAGGGGGGGTTGTGGTTGAGGAGGGGGTTGAGGTTGAGGAGGGTTGAGGTTGAGGATGGGGGGTTGAGAAAGGGAGTTGAGGATGGGGGGGGTTGAGGAGGGAGGTTGCGGAAGGGGTTGAGGAGGGAGGTTGAGGATGAGGAGGGAGGTTGAGGATGAGGAGGAGGGGTTGAGGAGGGGGGTTGAGGAGGGGTGTTGAGGAGAGAGGATGAGGATGGGGGGGTTAAGGAGGGGGGTTGAGGATGGGGGGTTGAGGAGAGAGGATGAAGCTGGGGGGTTGAGGAGGGGGATTGAGGATGGGGGGTTGAGGAGGGAGGTTGAGGAGGGGGTTGAGAATGAGGAGGGGGTTGAGGATGAGGAGGGAGGTTGAGGATGAGGAGGGAGGATGAGGAGGGAGGTTGAGGATGAGGAGGGAGGTTGAGGAGTGGGGAAGAGACACGGGGAAGGGAAAGGTTGGAAGAGACACAGGGAAGGGAGAGGGGAGAAGAGACACAGGGAAGGGAGAGGGGAGAAGAGACACGGAGAGAGAGGGGGACACAGAGGGCACAAAAGGGACACAGGGGGCAGCACATTTCCCACCCTCTGCTTATACTCGAGTCACTCATTTTACACAGTATTTTGTGGTAAAATGGGTGCCTCGGTTTATACTCGGGTCGGCTTATACTCGAGTATATACGGTATTTAAGAAACAAAAATATGGAACTGGCATCATTTATTTGAAAATAACACTGTATTGTGTGCATTATTTTTTTTTAACTGCAGGGAAAAAGAATTGGAATATATTGGATCTTTAGATTGTTTGCGACTTTTCACGTTTCAGTTAGAGCACTGTGTATATTTGATTTTAAGCTCAAAGTCAGGGCCCTCCTTTTTTTTTTTTTGCATTGTGTTAATATTGTTTTTGACTTGAACTTACCCCTGTAAAACTCTACAGAATATGTTGGCACATTACAAATAAAAGAATTAATAACCGGCACCCGGTATATGCTAATGACGCAGCGCGCATGTGACGTCATTTGCGCGCCGGGTCAAGGAGCGAAGGCCGGAGCACAAGCAGGTAAGAGAGGGGGGAGGTATTTAGGGGGGTTTAGGTGGAGGAGGGGGTTGAGGGGGGTTTAGGTTGAGGAGGGAGGTTGTGGAGGGGGGTTGGGGGTTGAGGGGGAGGTTGAGGGTGGTTGAGGTTTAGGAGGTGGGTTGGGGTTGAGGAGGGTTGAGGTTGAGGAGGGATGTTGAGGATGGGGGGTTGAGGATGAGGATGGGGGGGTTGAGGATGGGGGGTTGAGGAGGAAGGTTGTGGAGTGGGGTTAAGGAGGGTGATAAGGGAGGGGGAAGAGACACGTGGAAGGGAAAGGTTGGAAGAGACACAGGGAAGGGAGAGGGGAGAAGAGACACAGGGAAGGGAGAGGGGAGAAGAGACACAGAGAGAGGGGGACACAGAGGGCACAATATGGACACAGGGGGATTGAGGATGGGGGGTTGAGAATGGGGGGTTGAGGAGAGAGGATGAGGATGGGGGGTTGAGGAGGGGTATAGAGGTTGGGGGGGTTGAGGAGGGAGGTTGAGGAGGGGGTTGAGGATGAGGAGGCAGGTTGAGGAGGGGGTTGAGGATGAGGAGGGAGGTTGAGGATGAGGAGGGATGATGAGGAGGGAGGTTGAGGATGGAGGTTGAGGATGAGGAGGGAGGTTGAGGATGAGGAGGGAGGTTGAGGAGTGGAGTTGAGGAGGGGGGTTGAGGATGGGGGGTTGAGGAGAGAGGATGAGGATGGGGGTTGAGGATGGGGGGGGTTGAGGAGGGGGGGTTGGGGTTGAGGGGGGTTGAGGTTGAGGGGGGTTTAGGTTGAGGAGGGTTGAGGCTGAGGAGGGGTTGAGGAGGGGATGATGAGGATGGGGGGTTGAGGAGGGGGTTGAGGATGGGGGGTTGAGGAGGGAGGTTGCGGAAGGTGTTGAGGAGGGAGGTTGAGGAGGAGGAGGGAGGTTGAGGATGAGGAGCAGGGGTTGAGGAGGGGGGATGAGGTTGAGCAGGGGGGGTTGAGGAGAGAGGATGAGGATGGGGGGTTGAGGAGGGGGATTGAGGATGGGGGGTTGAGGAGAGAGGATGAGGATGGGGGGTTGAGGAGGGGGATTGAGGATGGGGGGGTTGAGGTGGGAGGTTGAGGATGAAGAGGGAGGTTGAGGAGGGGGTTGAGGATGAGGAGGGAGGTTGAGGATGAGGAGGGGGGTTGAGGATGAGGAGGGAGGTTGAGGAGTGGGGTTAAGGAGGGTGATAAGGGAGGGGGAAGAGACACATGGAAGGGAAAGGTTGGAAGAGACACAGGGAAGGGAGAGGGGAGAAGAGACACAGGGAAGGGAGAGGGGAGAAGAGACACGGAGAGAGAGGGGGACACAGAGGGCACAAGAGGGACACAGGGGGCAGCACATTTCCCACCCTCGGCTTATACTCGAGTCACTCATTTTACCCAGTATTTTGTGGTAAAATGGGTGCCTCGGCTTATACTGCAGGGAAACAGAATTGGAATATATTGGATCTTTAGATTGTTTGCGACTTTTCACGTTTTAGTTAGAGCACTGTGTATATTTGATTTTAAGCTCAAAGACAGGGCCCTCTTTTTTTTTTGCATTGTGTTAATATTGTTTTTGACTAAAACGCTACAGAATATGTTGGCACATTACAAATAAAAGAAATAATAATAATAATAATTGTGTTTTCTTTTTGTTTATTTTGTAACAGGTGAGCAAATGTCAACTCTATGTGATTTTAAAGGGATTCTATCCTCCAAATTCAAGTAGTTTTGTTTTAGATTATTCTTAAAGAGCATGACAAACTGGTTACATAATGTATTAGCAATTTTATGTAAAGTATATAATTCCTGAGAAATGCCATATTGTTGGTGCTGACTGATTAATACTAATTAGTTACATTGATGTGCTCATTAGGATTACAGTTTGCTTATCTGTCTCTGTGGTGGCTAAAACCATGGCCCCTTTAAAGGACTACTATACAATGGAAACAAATGTATGTTTGAAAACATTAAATTTGACTAAGAGCATAATCAATAAGGGGAAAATATCTGACCACTCAGTTTTAATTAAAAGAAATAAAGTGTGATGCATATCATGCAGTGTATAGACCCATCACTGGTTTAAAGAGGCAGTCAGTGCAGAGGGAGGGTTAAGTACTGTAGGTATTGTATAGGCATATGCTGAAAGAATAGCTATTTTTTGTTATAAAGTGTTGTGTTTCTTATATGGTATAACTGACAAGGAAAGTCAGTTAGTAACAAAGAATAAAGAATCAATAAAAAAATGTAAAATCCAACCCTTATGAAATACATTTATTGGGAATAACAGGTGGTACACTATTGCTGTGCCTTTGCAGCAGCCTGGAGGAATTCAGCTTTCAGGATGTGATGTAACAAACACAAACCTGTATTACTATGCTTCAAAAACTTAGATTTCCCCCCAAAATGTTTTATGTCCATGGGTTATACAGCTGCTTATATTGTAAGATTGGTACATATTTAACAAACACAGCATTCTAAGGTACCCAAATACAATTCTTCAGACTTTATACAAAAGTGTCATAACAAATGTGGCCTGCATTTTCAGTACTTGCTCTGAAAAAAATAAAGAGCATATATGGCAATAAAATTGTATTTTTTATAAAGAATTTAATTGGGGAAGGTACTTGAAAAGTCCATGAAACAGTTTGCATTTTTTATTGTCTGTCTTGTTTCTTCAGCTGTTTTGGAGATTTGCATCCTACAGAATACCAACTATGGCCCTCATTCAATTGCGATTTGGCCAATTGAATAGGGCTCTAAATAAGCACATAGCATATTTTTTTTAAAGAAGTTTTCAGTTAGTGAAAACCTTGCTTTTGAATAGATGCTTACTAACTAAAAACGTATTTTAAAAAAACATGCTATGTGCTTATTTAGAGCCCTATTCAATTGGCCAAATTGCAACTGAATGAGGGCCCTTGACAGCAATGTGTGAATGTTTAAAGTCAAGTAACTATAATTGTGGTAATCCTGACAGAAGCTGCATTTTCTTTGTTATTGTTAATGGATAGTAACAAATTTAAATATATATATATATATATATATATATATATATATATATATATATATATATATATATTTAAAACATTGACAGAGCCTGTAATGGAAAACAATGTATATCCTGCATCTTTTTTGACAACGTACTGTATAATTCAGAAATATTAAAGGACCACCATGGTCAATTTTTACCATATGTTCTTTTGAATATCAAAACTTGATAACATTTTGCAAAATTAAGAAAAATAAACATAGCATTTTCACTTTTATATGCAATTATTCTTTACTACAGACATACATTTTATGAATGCCTCCTTCTTGCCTCTTCTTTCTCAACAGGGTTTGTAATATAAACTAATGAGCTTTCCATTGAAGCCAACAAGAGCATCTGGGGTTGTACATGCCACCTTGCCATTGTGCAGATACAAATTTAGAGTGTAGTACAAGTCTCCTCCTAACTCAGGAAGTAGATCATTGGAACTAAAGTGATAGATTCCACAGCAGCATAATTGCATACAAATATATTACAGTATTACAGGTTGTGTATATATATATATATATATATATATATATATATATATATATATATATATATATTATTTTTTTTTTTGTTTATTATTTTTTTTTTTATTTATTGGGAGAGAAACACAGGAGAGGGGAAGAAGAGGCTGGGAAAGAGACACAGGAGAAGAAGAGGGTGGGAAAGAGACACAGGGGGAGAGAGACACATGGGAGGCAGAGACACAGGGGTTGGAGAGACACAGGGGAGGGAGAGGGTGGGAGAGAGTCACAGGGGAGGAGACACAGGAGGGGAGAGACACAGAGGAGGGAAAGAAAGAGACAGGGGAGGTAGTGGGAGAGACACAGGGGGTAGATAGAGACGGGGAAGACAGGGGAGAGGGTGGAAGAGAGACATGGGAGAGGGTGGGAGAGAAACATGGGAGAGAGAGAGAGAGGGGAGAGACATTGGGGGAGAGAGAAGGAGGGGAGGGGAAGAGAGAGAAGGAGGGGAGGGGGAGAGAGAGAAGGAGGGATTGAGAGACAGAAGGAGGGAGAGAGAAGGAGGAATGGAGAGATAGAAGGAGGGAGAGAGAAGGGAGAGAAAGAGGAAAGAGAGAGATAGAGATAAGGAGGGAGAGAGAGAAGGAGAGAGAGAAGGAGGGAGAGAGACAGAAGAAGGGAGAGAGAAGGAGAGAGAGAGAGAGAGAGAGAGAGAGAGAAGGCTGGAGAGAGATAGAGAGAAGGAGGGAGAGAGAGAAGGAGGGAGTTAGAGAGAAGGAGGGAGAGAGAAGCAGAGAGAGAAGGAGGGAGAGAGACAGAAGGAGGGAGAGAAGGAGGGAGAGAGAAGGAGAGAGAGAGAGAAGGTGGGAGAGACAGAAGGAGGGAGAGAGAAGGAGGGAGAGAGAGAAGGAGGGAGAGAGAGTAGGAGGGAGAGAGAAGGAGAGAGAGAAGGAGAGAGAGAAAAGGAGGGAGAGAGAGAGAGAAAAGGAGGGAGAGATATAGGGCACAGAGAGAGAGAGAGAGAGAGCGCATAAAGTCAGAGAGATGGCGCACAGGGAGAGGGAGAGAGCACATAGAAAGGGAGAGGGAGGGAGCGCATAGAAATGGAGAGGGCAAACAGAGAGAGAGGGAAATCAACCCTTTTATTTGTATCAGAATGTGTTGATTACATGGGTCTAGCCGGAAACGTTATGAGTCAAAATCCAATGCAAGCCCTAAAGAAGATATTACATACTGCCCCTAACAAACCCTTACTTGCAAACCCAAATGAGTGATTGCTTCATGTGATTTGTTCCTTGCGTTGGTTCTACTTAAAGTGTGATTACAAGGTTCCCGTAAGCAATCCTGTAAGAAAGTAAGTCTAATCCTATGTGTCCTCATAAAGCCCTGAGGGTGCTTGCCTAAACCCTAGGTGTAAACTGAACTGTTTAACCCCTACCGAGAACTATTATGTTACACGTAACAGCCCTTAATGCAATTATTATTATTATCTTTATTTATATCGCGCCAACATATTCCGTAGCGCTGTACAGGGGGTTAGTACATGGCAAAAAACAAAACTTAACACCTTAAAGAATGGAGGGCCCTGTTTAAAGTAATACATTTCCTTGCCAGGGAATTGGCTAAAAATATAATAAATACCCCCTCAGCAATCATTTAAGTCGGGGTGTCAGTCGTCCTCATACAGTGGGCTATTAGGTTCCCCCTTCTCCCACCCCCTTCTGCTTTGGAGTGGGGCGTCATGAAGCCCTTACCTAACCCCACCTACACCTCATGGTACCTAAAGTGAACGCCTACTATTTGGGTCCCTATGGACAACCATGGCATCCTAGCCTACTACTATAGGGGTCCTTATGGAACCTCATGAACTAATTGTCCCATAAGGACCCTCACAGTCCTTAACACTACCCGCCAACCTACAACCTACCGTAAACTAAGTATATAAAATAAAAAAATTGCAATCAGAAAAAAAAGGTAACAAAAATAAAAATACAGTAAAATTATACATATGATTTCAATCAATTGATTAAAATCAATTAAACCTGCTGCAGGAAAAAGGGAGTTAAATGATTCATTACCCTCCTTAGATGTGAAGGCACATCCAATTTTGATTTCAAGACCTTTGATCCTGACCTTCAGCCATGGCAAAGCCCATCAAAAAAAAAAAAAAAACTGGCGCTCTATAAAAATATAACTAAAAGTAACAGAGCTCCTCCGATAAAGGTACTCCCGCGCCAAATAACTGCAGCAAGGTTTGGTTACAAGTTCAGTCCTTGGTCTGCCCACTTGACATGATAGCTAGGGATTAGATGACTATTTTTACATAACATGGTGTATATGCTGCCTGTGCACAGCTCCTCATTTACCTTGTTAGTGCTGCAGTTTTGTGTTTATTGTGCCAAACAATGACATACAAGTGTTATATATATACATGAATGTGTGAAAAGAATACACACCGATAAAGCAAAGCATGATCCAAACAAAACACTGGAATCCTGCCTTTATGTAAACTCCTTACCAACCCCCTATTTAGGACTATTCAACCCTGCAATTTTTTTTGTTGATTGGTTCAGTTGTTTTTCGACTCTTTGCCATGAATACCAAGTGGATCAGCATGACCATGGACATAAAGATGTCCTGGTGTGTTTCGGTCCATGAGGTCACAGAGATACTAGAGTGGGTTGCCAGTTCCATCTCCAGTTGGCCACAGCATACAGTTCCTGGTATCCAAATACTGACCAGGCCCAACCCTGCTCAGCTTCAGGGTAGCGCGACCTCTTGGCTCCCTGACTTTGAATCAAACCCAGGTCGCAGGGGTGAAAGCATTGAATCTTAACAACTGGACCACCAGGGAACTATTACCCCTGCTAGTCTTTCAATATTTATTTATCCAAAATCTAATCTAAATGATCTTCAAGGTGATTGTATTAGCCCCTGTGTTGGGTATTGTTTTTTTTTTCAATACACAACCGATATTGTTCTGTTTTATTATCTGGGAAATTCCCTAAATTACAGAATACATTTTTTCATGAATAAATCGGGACCTATCCTCTTATGGTAGCGCAGCAGAAGGCAGCAGCAGTGGCGGTGAGCATCCGCTAGATGGTGCTGCCGATATTCTGCTGCCATATCATAGAGTCAAGGCTTAGGTAAACTGTTAGGGTTGTGGTTATTTCAAGGGTTAGGCTAACATTATAAGCTCAGAACTTCTCTCACATATCAGCAGCTCTGCAAAATATCGGCGGCACCATTTAGCGGTTGGAGGCCGCACTGCAGCAGCAGACCTGTCCCGACACCATAACAGGATAGATTCATAAATTGAATACTTCAGATTAGTGTGAGATTTAGACTGAGCAGTCCATGTAAACAGGAAGTCATGCAGATTTGTGGGATCAGTCATATGTTCCTTTACTACTGAAGGCCTCCACTGCGGTGCTCAAAACAGGAACACTACATATCCTGTTGGAGGAAAACTCCATACATATTAGCGGAGTTCAAGCAAATGAGCCAAAAGATTTAGTTGCTTTAACCCCCCTCCGTCTGAAAAGCCACTATAACTTTACCATAATACACAGCAACATACTTACATGGTTTAGGATTCAGTAATAAAAGCACCGGCTGTTTATACAAAGCTTCTGAGACTGTCAGTGTCAAGTTAAAAGACCACTCTAGTCTAGAAAATACATATGTTTAAGAAGTACATAAGAAGTATGTACTACATTAACAACTTTAGTAGCCATATAAGCAATGAGCATAAAAGCATTTCAAACTTACATTTATCAGACTAGGATAAAGGTAGTCAATTCAAACCCACAAGCCCTGCCAAAAGGTTAAGATTTCTAGATCTTTATCCTTGTGTATTCAAGTTTTTTCTGCTTTAGGTCACCTAAATTACTCAGTTTAATTTTTTCAGATTGCTCCACCTGTGTTCTGGTAGAGACTGAAAATCCTGGCCTGTTTGAAGTCTATCATAGAAATGAGGTGTCCACTAGTCATGGGGCTAACATGCTTGTTATCCATCCTGTTCACTACATGAGTGTAAATGTTCATTTGGTAGAGCAACTGGCGACAAGATTCCCAATCTCCAGAGCTCATTTCCCGTTGGATTATGGGTGTGCAGGTTGTCTCCGGGTTATAGATGATTCCTACATAAGTACAGGCTCCCAAGGCTTTTTGTATGAGTTTGTTTTCATGTTCTGTTTGTTTGAATTAAAAGAAAGAGCATAATGGTTTCTGTAAATTATCATTACAGAACAAGGGTATTATTATTATTACTAGGAACTTGCCTGTCAAAAATGACGGGATTAAAATTGTAAGGCTGGCAATGCTGTTTGCCACAGGAATCATGCATGACTTTGGCGCTCATCGCATGACTCGCAATGAGCGCCTTCAGATCCTTGCTTGGAGATAGTCAAATCATGTTATAAAAAATATTGGCAATAATGTGAGCACTGCTATTTGAATTTGTAACCACTCAGATACAGTATATAGTTCTGCATAATTATTATTACAACAACTAGTAATAATAATAATAACAATAATAACACTCAGTAAACTGCTTAACATTATGACCACGAAGATGTTTTGGATAAAGAATGGTTAATAGATATGTAATTTGAATGTTGATAATCACATGTTTTAAATACTAGATAGGGATCAGGATGTGTGTGTTTTGCAGAACACTGAACCACTGAGACAATTTGCTCCTCCTGCTCTTTAGTATCAGACAGCAACAAGCACTTCCAGGACAGGAGGAGGGGGGACAGATCCTGCAGCCTGTTTCTCTGTTCTCCTATGTCTCATATTACCAGCCCTGCTGTTTACTTTAGCCTGAGTCCTGGCACTAAGCACATGCTGCTTCCCAACAATAGCTCTCAGTGCTCATTGGCTGGAACCCTGCAGTGTATGGAGAGGCAGCCAACAAGCTCTTCACATGCAAACTAAGGACTGAGCTCACAAAGGATCCCCTGCTGCCAGCAACCCCTCCACATGACACTGAGAGGACCAAGGGTCTGAGCTCACAAAGAAGCACACTGCTGCCAGAAACCCCTCAACATGTACTAAGAGTCCGAGCTCACAAAGAAGCACACTGCTGCCAGCAACCCCTCCACATGACACTGAGAGGACCAAGGGACTGAGCTCACAAAGAAGCACACTGCTGCCAGAAACCCCTCAACATGTACCAAGAGTCTGAGCTCACAAAGAAGCACACTACTGCCAGAAACCCCTCCACGTGTACTTAAGGGTCTGAGCTCACAAATAATCACACTGCTGCCAGCAACCCCTCCACATGACACTGAGAGGACCAAGGATCTGAACTCACAAAGAAGCACACTGCTGCTTCCAACCCCTCCACATGTGCTAAGGGTCTGAGCACACAAAGGATCACACTGCTGCCAGAAACCCCTCCAGATGTGCTAAGGGTCTGAGCTCACAAAGGAGCACACTGCTGCCAGCGACCCCTCCATATGTTCTAAGGGTCTGAGCTCACAAAGGAGAACACTGCTGCTTCCAACCCCTCCATATGTGCTAAGGCTCTGAGCTCACAAAAAAGCACAGTGCTGCCAGCAACCCCTCCACATGACACTGAGAGGACCAAGGATCTGAACTCGCAAAAAAGCACACTGCTGCCATCAACCCCTCCGTGTGACACCGAGAGGACTAAGGGTCTGAACTCACAAAGGAGCACACTGCTGCCAGGAACCCCTTCACATGACACTGAGAGGACTTAGGGTCTGAACCCAAAAGGGTCTCCCTGTTTCCAGCACTGTGTACACAGATAGGACGAACAGTACTTTTATATTCAAACTAAAAGGTTTTCATAAAAAGGCAGTCCATCACTCTATACAGATGGGGTCAATACTGAGCAACGAAAGCAACAGGGAGTCCAACTCCCATCATGAAGACCCCAATCCAAACTTTGACTGTGCTGTGTGTCTAGAAGTGCTGAGCCGGCCAACCAGGACACGTTGTGGGCATGTGTAAGTAACCACTCACTAACCAACTATCTATATATATATCCAGTACAATCATTTATTATTAACTTCACTTTGAAATGAAGATCAGTTTAACACCATAGGTCCCAATGACATCAAACTGACTTGTTTTGTGCAAGTTTAGTTGTTCTTGTTAATCTTTATAGTTTTTGCTTCCTGTGATCACATTATGACTGTTTTGCCCTGAATAGACCTTCAGCCACTTGTGACCTATGTTTATAAGGACTTAGTGACATATGTATATAAGGACATAGTGACCTGCGTAGCTAAGGAGATATAATGTTACTTTGTAACATGTGGATTGCATCCCTGCTTTGTTCTAATACAACACACAAGCTACAATGTACCAGTTACTGGCATCTTGTTTATATAATATTTCCAGTTGTGTTTTTGTAATAAATCACTCTCTTTTGTAAACCTCCCATTTAACTCTCTTGATCTGTGTCATATCCCCTGAGGATGAAAGATAAGTAACTAATACGTCTTTGTTCAGTTAACTAAAAATGGTGAGTCATATCTACTGTCTGTTGTAAATGAATTACACAGCTCTTTTTGTGATTAGAATGGCTGGGAATAAGAGAGGGGGTAACTGGTGGGAGAGGGCAGTAGACTCATCATGTGACCACAAGCTGCCTTTGTTTCTGTACTGTACTTATCAGACACACTATCACACTGAGCTTGCTTATTACAGCAGGCTTCTTTGTTCTCTATTGTGTAATATTTCCAAATATACTGTATAACATAAATTACATTTTTTTTACTATGACTTCATATGATAAATTGTTCATTTTCCACAACTTACCCAAATCCACATGGCTTTTGTGAGTTTTTGTTTTCTTGCTGTTGTTTCCTGTTCTTTGTTCTGACACTGTGCTAATGTAATTCCTTATAAGCAAAGACACTGAGAGCAGACATGAGCCATCTAGTCTGTCCATTCTTCCCTCACAGGGTTTTTCATTTACATTAAAGGGACATGGATTTCATTAGGAATATAATATAGTTATGCATCAATGTACTTTTATTAAGACATGCTTAAAAGGTCTGATTCTTACCTTCATAAAATCATCGTTTGGGTTTGCCCTTTGTAGCTCATGAATACATAGACTGGGAAGTTGAGTGTTTCAAATTAGCCTGTTGGTGAACTTTCTCAAAAAGCTTGTTGCAGAATCTTGCCAGTGATTGGTTACTATGAGACAGTGCAACCTCTTTACTTAGAAGAACACTGTCTTGATGAGCTGCAGAGGGCATAAATCAATTTGGCACAACAAAATAGAGCCTTATAAAATAAAGTACACAAAAGTAAATAGATACATTGGTATATTATATTCCTAGTGAAATCCAGAAACCTTCAATGCCCCTTTCATTTTTTCTTCATTACGATTTCACTGGAAAGCTATTCCATTTTCTCTTTAGTTATTCTTTCACACATGGATCTACCTCTAACAGGAACTTTTATAATTGCACCTATACAGACATCTGTTCCCTTTACCCTTTTTTTTAAATACGTGTGTCTATATTTGTACTACATAATTTATGTATACAGAGCTCCATTTAACACTTTACCAGGTGTATGATCACATTATACCTAAAACATACACAAACAGCAGCTCTTTGTTTGGCAACAGGTGTCCCTGATGTGCCATGTGGCCCTCAAAGCCGTGTCACGTGGCCTCCGTCCTGTAGTGCCCCTTCCCCATATCGCATATCACCCGTCACTCACCACAACAAGCCTGTCCTTCTCTTCACCTCCCCACCCCCAAATGCCACACTGAATTGAACTTTAAAAGGCTTGTGAACATAAAGGGTTAGTTATATTTATTATTTTGTTATTATATAAATTTAGTTCTCCTCAGTCTTTGCTTCTGCACTCTTCCTTCCCCATCTCCCTCCTTGTCCTGGACACAACTGTCTAGATAACAAACACAAGCTCTTTGAGACATTGTCCCCTATGTAATTACTATTATGCTTTATCTATGTAATGCAGGCAGCCTGGATTACTTGGCACATGCTCACTTTGGAGAGTCTTAAGGGGTTGCATCTATAGCTCCCACATCCTACAGAGCATGCTCCAATGTATTTAACCTGCTTAATTAATCTCTGAATTACATAGGAGACACTGGGCCATATTCTATTACCTACCTGCAAATGCCTTGAACTCATAAACTTGGCTTCTGGTGTTCTTTTTGATAAATGTTTATATGCATTCTATTGACTTAAGAATTCATTAGTGCCAATAAGTAATATTTGCTGAATAGCAATATTAAGAGTTGTGTTAAGTGTGTATACATTTATGAATGGGGCAATTGAATCGGCCCCACTGTCTCTGGGCTTGTCATTTATTTAGCTTGGCCCTCATTCAATTGCGATTTGGCCAATTGAATAGGGGTCTAAATAAGCACATAACATATTTTTTTAAAGAAGTTTTTACTTAGTAAACATCTATCCACAAACAAGGTTTTTACTAACTAAAAACTTATTTAAAAAAAAATATGTTATGTGCTTATTTAGAGCACTATTCAATTGGCCAAATCGCAATTGAATGAGGGCCCTTGTGCGTAATTAATTGCTTATACTTCCTGTGCTTTGGTGAAAGAAAATCTGACCCTCAATAACTGTCTGCACATAAAAAACATAGTCATAGACATATAGTTAGGGTGTGTTTAAAAAATAGGATTATGGAAAAAGTGACCTGAATATTCCAGTTAGTTACTCAGTAGTAAAGTATTAGATCACATTGTTTAAGGGTAAAGGTCGTGCAGCATATGTTCTTTTGTTAGTGATTTCTTTGTGGTTTAAAAGTCTAAATCAGTTATAATTTTTGATATATATGTTTTTGTTTTTTTAAGACATTTCACACAAGGTAGATATATTTATGTGACAGTGGAGCTGATAATTTAGACTTGGACAGTTTCAGTCCCATAGAGGAGCATAGTTGTCAGCTTTCATTATATTTCTTTAGTATAGCACGCTAGCACATTTTTTTAAAGGAATAGCTTTATAGCAGAGGACATATTCCAACTTTGGTGTTGAAAGCTGTAGACTGCATCTATAACTTTAGCTATTGAATATTGTTAAAACATTTATTAACTTACATTAAAATTATATTAAAGCATGTATTGTTTTTGTCAGTCAGCCTTTCCAAATCCATCCACCGATCTGTTCCTTACTTTTGTGTTTGAGAGTAATCATTGCTACTGATACAATCAGTCAGAGCATGGGCAACCAATCCCCAGGGAGTAATTAGCAATGGTTAGGCTTTAGCACTTAAGGAGCAGAGTTTGGTGGCAGATTGACAGATGCAAATTACAAACTCAATGTAAATCTATTTAAATCAATTGCAATTTTAATAACATTAACTTAATCATGTACTGGTACCTACCTCTATTTTTCATTATGCAATATTTGGAACATTTTTGTATCCCTATAATGCAATTATGGATCTTGTCTGACAAGCCTAATCCACTGAAAGGTTTCACTGCCTGATGTTTACGGTTGGCAGATTTTAATGCTAGCCTCATTAATATAGCAACCAATTAAGAAATGGAAGCATCTGCTTACGTTTTTTTTTTCAAGGATGTTCAAGGATGTAAATAGCCAGTATAATTACCCTTTCAAGTTAAATCTATTTTTAGTACTCCATGGATTAACATTAAAATACATTTGCAAACAGCATCAAATTAAAGCTTTAGCCAGGAAATTTAATTAAAAACATGGGGCCTCATTCAATTGTGATTTGGCCAATTGAATAGGGTTCTCAATAATAAGCACATAGCATACGTTTTTTACAGAAGTTTTTAGTTAGTGAAGACCTTGCTTCTGGATAGAAGTTCACGGACTAAAAACTTCTGTAAAAAAAAATATGCTCTGTTCTTATATAGAGCCATATTCAATTGGCCAAATCACAATTGAATGAGGCCCACAGTGTACCTCAATGGCCACAGCAATCAAGAACAATTTTTGCAAGAAAACATAATTTAAAAACATAGTTACAGACCACTTTGACTAGTGCTGCACTCCTCTCCTTCCTTCCTCATTGTCTTTTGCTTATCAGTATGAGACAAATCCAAACAATTCAGATTGGATTAATTTTTCAGGCCAGATAACATGGAGCATGCTCACTTTGGAAAGGCGCTGTTATGGGATTACAGCCATAACCCCCTTCTCCTACAGAGCATGCTCTATGTTACCTGGTCTGCGGAGGACAATAATGCAGGCAGGAGGGGTGCAGAAATAGCCATGACAGGTTGTAACAATATCTTAAAATTATTTTTTTCTTTCTAAAGGCCATTTTTTTTGCTGCTGTTTTTCACATGTATTTTTAAAGCTTTTAAAGGCATAGTTAAGATTCTTGGATTATGTATCAGTAGTGTATGGAAAAAAAAATCTGCATGAAAAAAATACCAAAATAAACATTACACTTAGTCCAAAGTTTGCTAAACCTCTTAAATTTGCAAGCAGTTTATTTTCAGAGTTAACACCCCAGCAAATCCCTGCTAAAATTAGCATAACGTTCATAATTAGTTTTGGCCAATCACAGGCAGCTAATACATTGTAACAATTTGTGATAGTAGTTTCTGCAGGAAGGTATCATGGTATGTGTAGTCCCCTGCACAAGGAAGCAGTAGGATTCAGACACTGCTCTGTAGATCTTTTTGCTGTACTGCTGCTGGCTTGAAGGTTAGTAAAGGGTTAAAATTCATACCCAAATGCAGTGTTTCTATTGGTAGGTACTCTGCGCCTACATAAGCAGCTTTTTTATTTTTAAATAAAATGAATCTGTATGTGTATAGAATGACTCAATATAATGTGTGTTTCTGATATAAGCAGCCTGTGTTAGATTAGAAAAAGGTAAGAACAGGGAAATGTAGACATACTTTTAATTGTGAACTAAAAAATAGATTTAACTTGACTTGAAAAGCACTTACACTGACAATTTAATTTTGCCAAGTATTTACATTTAGGTAAAACAGCTCACAGGATGCGTGTTAAAAATCTCTGTTTGTGTCCTTCCACTGAACTTATTTTCCTTGGTGGTTTTGCAGTTTGCAGTAAGGATGTTACGTAGTGAACAATAACACAGCCAGTTTCCTGGAGAGAAACAATGAGAGTGAAAGCTTAATATGACTAAGAGTTATGGCAGAAAAAAACACAAACCCTTCTTTTATTCAATCATAATGAGCATGATTTAAACATCTAAAAAAAAATATGTACGGAAACTGAGTAGTCTATATTTTTGAAAAATTATAACCACTATCAGGAGTGTAGGAACTGGGGGGGAGACAAATCCCCCCAGATTACATGAATAGGGACACAAAAAATAGCAAAATTAAACTTAATCATGCATTACTGTACGCCATGGAGTAGTATGTCTTTACCATGAAAGCTTTGACCCATGAAGTTGCATAGCACCAATCAGGGCCGCAGTTTTTTGTCTCCCTAAACTTTGTCCCCCACAGATTTTTTTAGGCTCCTGACCACTATCACATTTTGGATCATAAGCTGTCACAAGGGCAGGGTCCACACCTCCTCTTTTACCAATGTATCCGTACATATGGGCTGTCTTATATTATTTTTACTGTGTTTAAATTTATGTAACATTTTATCCATGTGTTTATTGTACCCCTAAAGCTGCATAATCATAATAAGTATCAATTCCATGGATTTTACGGCGAACTAACTACACAAGCGATATATTGTTTTTTGTTAGACATTGAACTTCATGTAATTTGTTTGTGGATTTATACTCTTATACAAAAATATAAGTGTTTAACAAGGGAAAATGTGTTTATTTTTATTGGAATTTCAATAAAATTCTTTGCAAATATAATTTTTATAAAAAATGGTCTGATCCTTAGAGGGGCATGAGACCCCTCATATGTAATAGAGTGGTGGGAGACCATTCTTTGTAAAGAAAAGAGTCAGAAGAGTGTCATGGCGCAGATCTCTTAAATCTTAGAGCAATCAAGGACATGTCTCTCCCTGTGGGCACTTTCTGAATGCAGGGCAGTAGAGGATGTCGCCCAGTTGTCCTCTGCATTTTCAGAATTAAATTGAGACAGTAGTTGTGGTAGTGTTTTCTCCTCCTCATGTCCTGTGTGGCAGGGAGCTTTGTGAATCTATGAACAGCAATATCATTGTGCTTGCAACCTCTTTCTTTTCAATGTAAAACTACATAATAAAACACAGATAGATTTATTTAATCAATTCAATGGTTATACTAAGGTGGAAAAAGTACACTGCCCTTTTTAAATATATTGTGTTGTGCTTATGCAAAAAAAACAATGTCCCTTTAATATTTATCAATCCATAAATATTCACAAACATACAAAGTTCGTCATCTCTTCTCTAGAGTGAACAAGAGTAACTATTGTAGGCCTTGTACCAGCATACTGTCCACATCAAAGCCACAGCAAAGCTCTAGCAACATTTTCTTCAAAACATTCTTTACATTGGACAGATAAGACCCAATAATCTCCTATTTTCAGATCCCAAAATAAACTTGAAATAAATATATATATATATATATATATATATATATATAAGCTACTTGCCCATCAAAAATGACAGGATTAAAATTGTAAGGCTGGCAATGCTGTTTGCCACACAATGTGAGGCTTTTGCTCCTCTGAGCACCTTCGGCGCTCATCGCAAGCCTCTCCCCTGTGTACTTCAACTTTCCTGCTTTGCACTGATCACCTTCGGCGCTCATCACGAGCCTCACGCTGATCGTCTGTTGTACGTTTTGCGAGCCTGGCGTTGCTGAGCCAAGTTTTCATGTTGTTTCTGAAAATTTTGCGTTTTTCGGCCGCCATTTTTTTCCTCGCTTAGGCGATTTTTTTTAAAAGTAATATTCACTGTTACAATGGAAACCATTCAGAGGTGAAGCTGTTCAAAAGTTAAATAAATGTAAATAACAGTATTTGTAAAGGTAAAATATTTTGAAACTGGTAAATATACTTAGCAATTTTACTGTACAAGTATGTAATTACCATAGTATGTCAGTAGTTACATTTTTGAGCGTTAGTTTCTCAAGAGTAATATTATAGAATTCCATACTAGCATCCCACCTGCCTATACACAGGTAGAATGCCAGCACAGAATTAGGAAATAAGTAGGGCTAGTAGTAAGGATGTCTTATTAGCTGCCTAAAAGGTATCAATGGGTTCATACATATTCCTTATTGATGACTTGCAGAGCAGATTTGAACTTAAATGTTGCGTCCTAGTACAAGGCACTATCAAATAGAGGGACATGTATGTAGGTCAACTGTGCTTGGTTCAGGGTAATTTTGTATGAGCAACTGAGGAATTATAGTATATAACCGTCCAAGAGGTTAAAATCTGTATGTTCTGGAACTATGGCATAAAGATAGTATACCATTTAGCTGACTTTGCTATGAGGAGAGCGGTGTCCCAGACATGCAAAATACAGTCTGTTTGTTTGTAGTGTACTGGTCTGAGTGTTGGACAGTGAACAGGTCCCCACTGCATCCGGTTCCTATGAGTGTAAGGTGGGCCAGAGCAGAATTTTGGTTGGCAAGTACATCTGCTGTAGGCCAGGAAGGATAACTGAACAGGTGACTGTCCTTGATCTTTGAGTCCACTGTGATGTTTCTGCAGTAGGTATACATCAGAACAAACATATCTCCTGAATATGGTGATCTTCCTTCCACTCAAGTAGGGGAAGCTGTGGTTGGTCTGATGGAACCCTAGAGTTGGTAGTGGGTACATTTTAAATGCAGAAATATGTTATTCTGGATTCCAACAATGAAAATAACCAAGCACGGAGTGTGGTTCTGCTTCTGCATCATATCTTCATAATCAAGTGTTTGGGTTCAAGTAGGTATTTTCCAGTGGTCTCCATGTTCTTCAGAGGGTGGGTTTATTATTGTTGGGGAACAGAGTTGTTCCAATGAAATCACGTAAACAGAGTTGTTCCAATACTTCTTGATGATGGATTGTTTGATAATGAGTTCCAGCAAATGTGGCACTCAATCAGCTAGTTGCTCTGCTACCTGTCTCCGTTCTCCTTTGAACTCCCTTGCCACATGTTCATAAGGGGATAGGGGGTCAAAAGAGACTGCCTGTGTTATTTGCCTTCTTAATGGTATTAGACTTCCTCCTTTAAAATAAGGGTATTAAAGGGTGCATTTAGTTCCCCCTATTAATTGGGTTGTTTTTGGCTGCCAAAGTTTGTTATACTGTGAAGATGATGGGGGAGTTTCAGCCAGTACCCCCTGCAGGCCGACTACATGCAGCCATCTTGGATTGCTGCAACCTATAGTCTATACTTTTAATTTAAATATCTGATTCAAAAATAGATGTTTGAATCAAGAGGTTCTACATAAAATCACCCGGATTCAAAACTAAATTTTGAACAAGGAAAATTTTATATTTTCAATTGTCTCTGTATGATCTCAGTTGCCAGGTATTTTAATAATTTGAACTAAATTAGGGCATATCAAACAAAACTTAATTTAGAGGTCAAGGGTCAGTGATATTATTAACAAAATAACGCGCCTGTTCTGCTGTTTGGGAAACATCAGCACTAATCTTTCTTTTTCACTAAAGTTGTGATTATTCAGTAAGATTGACTCATTTACATGTGTTAATATTTTGCAAAAGTCAAAACTAAACTTCATTAATTTCTAAATACTAGTGTGAAAGGCATTTGTATCGAGTTCCTGGTTGTACTTTGGAGTTGTTTTTCTTGAAATTAGCCTTTTTATGGAAATTACAATGATGCGTCCAGCCAAAGGTCATTATGTTGTCACGAAGGTTGGTGTTCTGAATACAAAATAGTCCCCATTAGAGACATTAGACAGGTGTGCAAGGTCTGTGATACAGCTGTACAGAAGATAACAGGGCGTTAATATATAGCATAATGTGTTTGCTTTTTACTTACCTTTTACAACAGAGGGGTGGGATCTCTCAATGGTAAAAATAATTTTCCATCAGATAAACCTCCATTTGAGATAAAGTTATCAAAAGAATAGAGGACAGTTCAGAAATTATGTCACGTGGTAATGTAAAAAAAACAAAGTTATATGAATTTTTCTCTGAGTCAGATGTAAATCTCTCAAACACACACACATACATATATATATATATATATATATATATATATATATATATATATATATATATATATATATATATATACAGTCAGGTCCATAAATATTGGGACATCGATACAATTCTAAACTTTTTGGCTCTATATACCACCACAATGGATTTGAAATGAAACGAACAAGATGTGCTTTAACTGCAGACTTTCAGCTTTAATTTGAGGGTATTTACATCCAAATCAGGTGAACGGTGTAGGAATTACAACAGTTTGTATATGTGCCTCCCACTTTTTAAGGGACCAAAAGTAATGCCACAATTGGCTGCTCAGCTGTTCCATGGCCAGGTGTGTGTTATTCCCTCATTATCCCATTTACAAAGAGCAGATACACGCTCCAGTGTTCATTTCAAGTGTGCTATTTGCATTTGTTGCTGTTAACTCTCAATATGAGATCCAAAGAACTGTCACTATCAGTGAAGCAAGCCATCATTAGGCTGAAAAAAGAAAACAAACCCATCAGAGAGATAGCAAAAACATTAGGTGTGGCCAAATCAACTGTTTGGAACATACTTAAAAAGAAAGAACGAAGGTTGGTGTTCTGAATACAAAATAGTCCCCATTAGAGACATTAGACAGGTGTGCAAGGTCTGTGATACAGCTGTGAAGATAACAGGGCGTTAATATATAGCATAATGTGTTTGCTTTTTACTTACCTTTTACAACAGAGGGGTGGGATCTCTCAGTGGCAAAAATAATTTTCCATCAGATAAACCTCCATTTGATATAAAGTTATCAAAAGAATAGAAGACAGTTTAGAAATTATGTCACGTGGTAATGTAAAAAAAACAAAGTTATATGAATTTTTCTCTGAGTCAGATGTAAATCTCTCAAACACACACACATACATATATATATATATATATATATATATATACAGTCAGGTCCATAAATATTGGGACATCGACACAATTCTAAACTTTTTGGCTCTATACACCACCACGATGGATTTTAAATGAAACTAACAAGATGTGCTTTAACTGCAGACTTTCAGCTTTAATTTGAGGGTATTTACATCCAAATCAGGTGAACAGTGTAGGAATTACAACAGTTTGTATATGTGCCTCCCACTTTTTAAGGGACCAAAAGTAATGGGACAATTGGCTGCTCAGCTGTTCCATGGCCAGGTGTGTGTTATTCCCTCATTATCCCATTTACAAAGAGCAGATACAAGCTCCAGTGTTCATTTCAAGTGTGCTATTTGCATTTGTTGCTGTTAACTCTCAATATGAGATCCAAAGAGCTGTCACTATCAGTGAAGCAAGCCATCATTAGGCTGAAAAAACAAAACAAACCCATCAGAGAGATAGCAAAAACATTAGGTGTGGCCAAATCAACTGTTTGGAACATACTTAAAAAGAAAGAACGCACCGGTGAGCTCAGCAACACCAAAAGACCCGGAAGACCACGTAAAACAACTGTGGTGGATGACCGAAGAATTATTTCCCTGGGGAAGAAAACAACCTTCACAACAGTTGGCCAGATCAAGAACACTCTCCAGGAAGTAGGTGTATGTGTGTCAAAGTCAACAATCAAGAGAATGCTTCACCAGAGTAAATACAGAGGGTTCACCACAAGATGTAAACCATTGATGAGCCTCAAAAACAGGAAGGCCAGATTAGAGTTTTCCAAACAACACCTAAAAAAGCCTTCACAGTTCTGGAACAACATCCTATAGACAGATGAGACTAAGATCAACTTGTACCAGAGTGATGGGAAGAGAAGAGTATGGAGACAGAAAGGAACTGCTCATGATCCAAAGCTTACCACCTCATCAGTGAAGCATGGTGGTGGTAGTGTCATGGCGTGGGCATGTATGGCTGCCAATGGAACTGGTTCTCTTGTATTTATTGATGATGTGACTGCTGACAAAAGCAGCAGGATGAATTCTGAAGTGTTTCGGGCAATATTATCTGCTCATATTCAGCCAAAGGCTTCAGAACTCATTGGACGGCGCTTTACAGTGCAGATGGACAATGACCCGAAGCATACTGCAAAAGCAACCAAAGAGTTTTTTAAGGGAAAGAAGTGGAATGTTATGCAATGGCCAAGTCAATCACCTGATCTGAATCCGATTGAGCATGCATTTCACTTGCTGAAGACAAAACTGAAGGGAAAATGCTCCAAGAACAAGCAGGAACTGAAGACAGTTGCAATAGAGGTCTGGCAGAGCATCACCAGGGATGAAACCAAGCGTCTGGTGATGTCTATGCGTTCCAGACTTCAGGCTGTAATTGACTGCAAAGGATTTGCAACCAAGTATTAAAAAGTGAAAGTTTGTTTTATGACTGTTAATCTGTCCCATTACTTTTGGTCCCTTAAAAAGTGGGAGGCACATCTACAAACTGTTGTAATTCCTACACCGTTCACCTGCTTTTGATGTAAATACCCTCAAATTAAAGCTGAAAGTCTGCAGTTAAAGCACATCTTGTTTGTTTAATTTAAAATCCATTGTGGTGGTGTATAGAGCCAAAAAGATTAGAATTATGTCGATGTCCCAATATTTATGGACCTGACTGTATATATATATATACATATATATATACATAAACAGGATTAATCATCTGGAAGGAATGATATGAACTCAAATAATTGATACTATAGATAACTCTATTCACTGCTATTGTAAGATTGCAACTATGACAGGACTTGTCAAATCCTGGGAGCCAGGGAGCGATGGCTCCTAAAACTTTACTGATGGCTATTTTTTTTATACATATAGGTTCCCTGGATTGTGCATAATCTATCATGGGCTTTGCTTAAAACTGTGTAATACAGCAGGCCTATACTGAAAGGAATCCATTTTTAAAATGTATTGGATTACAAGAGTGAAGCCTTTGTGGGCACATTTACATATCCCTGCCCAGGTTCCCAGAATGCAGTGGAGTAACTGCGGAATTCTAAGCAGGGAATAGTTTTTTAAACTTATTTTAGACATTCAAATATGGCCACCAATTACTATTTATTTATTGTACGTATATTTGCATATACAATCTATAACCTGGCTTGTACATATTTTACCTGGTTTCTAACTAACTTGAATGGCTCCTAAGTTTCAGATGAATATGTCTGCTCTAAGAATAGCAATTTGACATTACTACTGAATAGAACAGCAAGTCCCAGAAGCAAAACTCTCCCTCACAGACTTGAAGCAAGACAGCTCTTTAACAGTGCTCATGATACAAGCAGAGTCTTTAAAAAAAACATTTTCCACAAAAATTTCTGCCAAAATGTCTTGTTACATGCTTTATTGGTCAGTTAATTATATGTCTTGCGAGTATTATAAGACAAATTTGTCCCAGGTATTGACATTGGATCTACTTTATATTTAGTTACTACACCCCTACTAGCACTAAGTAACGAAACATATTTAGATCAGGATCACAGAGGGTCTAGTCCAGGGTCAATAACTTGGTCCACAAAAGAAAAAAAAGATATACGACAATGATATGCTAGTTTATCAAATAATTACATGGTCCAAAATAACCAATCATATAGTTCAACAAAACAGAAAGAGCACTGGCTAAATTACTGGATGAAACAATATACTGAAAAGATAATCATCAACTAGGCAAAATGCTAAAACTTAACTTTTATAGATGACTCAAAAGAATACAATTACAATAATTAAAAACATCACTCTATATTGGTGTACAAAATAATTGTGGATGTAGTGAGCAATTAGCTCAACTTATTATTGATATTGGGCAGTAAAGTTACTAGGCCAGGATCTTTTATGACCTAGGTAATCTCCTGGGTTCTTCATGAAGATATCATCTCGGTAGGGATGTTTGAGTTTCACAAGAGGATTTAAACCTATTATGTGAATTGTACCTTATCATATAATTTGATAGGAATTTAGTAAAAATCATATGATATAAAATCCTGAAAACAAGCTAACATAATTGTAGGGGATGATTCAAAATGTACCTTAATTGGTGTCAGTGTCAGAGGTCAAATCATAGATTACACTGTTAAGGACACTGTAATCCTACAATTTCTATCATGCATTTAAATAAGCAGATTTAAAGCATTATAAGCATTTTTTGTAGGAAAAACAAATGGTGTTACAGGGCCAAATCAGGGCTTGCAATTATAGCATAAACTAACATTACATTTATAAATTACTTTTTTATAGTTTTATTAGAAAACTACATTTTCCTACAGTAAACTTTTAACAACTACAGGGAGTTAATAATAATTAGCAAACATGACAATGTTAAAGTAGATAGATTCAATTACACCCTCCATACCTACATTTCAGTCCCATTAAATGATTAATGGGGAATAAATAATAATACATTTCTAAGAAACGTTTTAGAAAATTAGAACATTCAAAATAAAATACCAACATGAAATCTGAAATACATTACAAGGTTCTTTTTTATAAAATATAATCTTCTGTTAGTTTTAGTATTCAGTTTTTTTATAAAACATATGAAAACATTAGGCAGTCTATGCTTTTTTGAAGAACTTGATTTGATAATCAATACAAAGTATAAAATAAATAATTACAATCTAACTTTTAACAATTTGTGTTTAATTTTGCTTTAATGATAATTGACAATTCATTTTTATTTGTAAAAGGATTAGAATCCAGGGAGGAGGGAGAGGAAAAGTGGACATAGATAAAATCTGTATTCTTTCTGTTTCAAAATGTCCTTTCAAATAGTTGCTTGACAATTGATGTCAATTGCATAATAAGGCTTATTATTTAAACTACGGTTGTCCAAGATGGAATTTCACATATAACAATCAGGTTCATCTAAATATAAGATCTGCCTTGCATGACTGATCATTTTATTATTTTGTAACATATTCCGCAAACATGTGAAGTCTTTACCAAATTACACTGATGCTGTTTTAGTGATCATTTACCCTCAATATGTTTCCAGCTGCCGTGACCTCTTCAGTCACCTCCTTCTGCAGCAGTGATAAGTGTAGACAGATGGGTTATTACCTGAATTTCCAGTACATTGTGTAGATAACCTGTCACTATACATCAGCAGTAAACCTACAAGACTCACACTTAGACAAGATGTGCTAGGACAGCCTTGATAAACGTAAGCAAGGGACACGGACTCACATATGGCTCTAATTACAGAACATCAGGGAGCTCTATTTGAGTGCAGTTTAAATGAGAAGTAACATGTATCTTAGGAATCATATGTAGTGAACCACATCTAGTTGTGCTACTTTTCAATAGTCAGCATTTTTAGGGACAGGTTGAAGTAAATATTGGAGAGATTTTGAACACATGTATCTGTGGTGCATTTAAAGAGCCATCAAACTGTTTCTACATATGACATATTGGTGAGCAATGATGCAAAAACTATTACCCAACCTCACTAAAGGACCTTCAAAAGTTGTCATATGCACTCTTGCACCATCACTTAGAGGGTGAAAAACCATGTGGAAAATGTGTTTACGTTTTTAAAATTGACCAGGAATTGACAAAGATATTCTCATTTTAATTTAGCCATTGAAACCCTCCAGCAAGAATCTGCATAAATAATAAGTCTGGAGTATGTAACTGTTACACATTGTATTATCATATATATAGTTGTGAGCGTACGAGTTGTTGCTAACGCTGCGGGCTCGCACAGCGAGCCCGCGGCCCTCGCAAAGCGAGGGCAGTGGCCGAGGGTCTCAGTTGCTGGCATGGAGCGCCGTAGGCGCTCCATGCCAGCAACTGCGACCCTCGCAAACTTCACGTCGCAAACCAAACAGCACGACACACACATTACGACACTCGCAAACAACATACGACACACGTTCACACACATTACGGCCTCGCAACACTCGGACGCATTGTGTTTTACAAAATGTAAAACACAATACATACACACAGCACATACATAAAAACCTTACCTACACCAAGAGGGAGCACCCAGGACCTCAAAAATACAACTTACACCTCGATTTTACTCGAAATAAAACAGTTTAGAAACTCAAAAAAAATCTAAGCGAGAGAAAAAATGGCCGCCGAACAAAACGAAAACGAGGCTACAGCACTCTAAACTCGCAAAACACCACAAGAAACTTGCAAAACACCACAACAAACTCGCAAAACGCAACAAACGACCTACGGATATTCATACCACACAGTGCACACATTCAGCATGCTTACACAGCAGCTCCACACCACTAATGCTGCAGCAACATCAACACAGATTGCCAGCTCTTCATCACAATGCTTCAAAATAGGTACAGTATATTCATTTAGTAATGTATTACATATTTCATTATTATACACCAAACAGCATTAGCTACCTTACAATTTCATTGCCGTCATTTTTTGACGGGCAATTCGCTAGTAGATTGTATTATACAGCAGAGTGTGTTGGTGAAGTGGTATGTAATTTGCTTTAAATCTTTTTTTTCATTGTTAAGTAATAGGTTCGATACCCCTGCCTTCCACTAGTTTTTCTTGTTTAACTAATGTACTTTTATTCATATATATATCAATGATATGCGTATTAAAAAAACAAAAAAACAAGCTGAAGACATTGATTTAAGACCAATGACTTACTAATGATACCAATTTATGAAACCACTACACCCCTTACTTAATTATACAGTATAAAATAAGTATAAAAATTAAACTGATTTCATTATTTTAACTATATATATATATATTGAATAATTATGTGAACCAGTTATTTAAAATTATATACAGTGGGGGGGGAAAGTATTTTATCCCCTGCTGATTCTGAACGTTTGCCCACTGACAAAAAGATGCTCAGTCTATGATTTTAATGGTAGGTGTATTTTAACAGTGAGAGGCAGATTAACAAAAAAAAAAATGCATGTCAAAAAAGTTATAAATTGATTTGCAGGTCAGTGAGAGAAATAAGTATTTGGTCCCCTATCAGTCAGCAAGATTTCTGGCTCCCGGTTGTCTTTTATACAGGTAACAAGCCTAGATTAGCAGCACTCTCTTAAAGGGAGTGCTCCTAATCTCAGCTTGTTACCAGTATAAAAGACACCCGTCCACAGAAGCAATCAATCAATCAGATTCCAAACTCTCCACCATGGCCAAGACCAAAGAGCTGTCCAAGGATGTCAGGGACAAGATTGTAGACCTACACAAGGCTGGAATGGGCTACAAGACCATCGTCAAGCAGCTTGGTGAGAAGGTGACAACAGTTGGTGGGTTTATTCGCAAATGGAAGAAACACAAAATAACTGTCAGTCTCCCTCGGTCTGATGCTCCATGCAAGTGGAGTTTCAATGATCATGAGAACGGTGAGGAATCAGCCAAGAACTACCTGGGAGGATCTTGCTAATGATCTCAAGGCAGCTGGGACCATAGTCACCAAGAAAACAATTGGTAACACACTATGCTGTGAAGGACTGAAATCCTGCAGCGCTCGCAAGGTTCCCCTGCTTAAGAAAGCTCATGTACAGGCCCGTCCGAAGTTTGCTAATGAACACCTGATTGATTCAGAGGAGAACTGGGTGAAAGTGTTGTGGTCAGATGAGATCAAAATCGAGCTTTTTGGCATCAACTCAACTCGCCGTGTTTGAAGGAGGAGGAATGCTGCCTATGACCCCAAGAACACCATCCCCACCGTCAAACATGGAGGTGGAAACATTATGCTTTGGGGGTGTTTTTCTGCTAAGAGGACAGGACAACTGCACTGCATCAAAGGAACGATGGACGGGGCCATGTGCCATCAAAACTTAGGTGAGAACCTCCTTCCCTCAGCTGGGGCATCGAAAATTGGTCGTGAATGGGCATTCCGGCATGACAATGACCCAAAACACACAGCCAAGGCAACCAAGGAGTGGCTCAAGAAGAAGCATATTAAGGTCCTGGAGTGGCTAAGCCAGTCTCCAGACGTTAATCCCATAGAAAATCTGTGGAGGGAGCTGAAGTTTCGAGTTGCCAAACATCCGTCTCAAAACCTTAATGACTTGGAGAGGATCTGCAAAGAGTGGGACAAAGTCCCTCCTGAGATGTGTGCAAACCTGATTGCCAACTACAAGAAACATTTGACCTCTCTGATTGCCAAAAGGGGTTTTGCCACCAACGGGGTCAAATACTTATTTCCCTCATTGACCTGCAATCAATTTATAACTTTTTTGACATGCTTTTTTCTTGTTTGTTTTTTTTGTTATTCTGTCTCTCACTGTTAAAATACACCTACCATTAAAATTATAGACTGATCATTTCTTTGTCAGTGGACAAATGTTTAAAATCAGCAGGGGATCGAATACTTCCCCCTCCACTGTATATATATATATATATATATATATATATATATATATATATATATATACACTACTGTGTATCGCCAGTAACCGTGAAACAGTTCTGTATGTGGATAAGTGACCTGGTTTGCAAATAATCGATCTGTTGCTATGCCTAAAACTGTGAAATACAGTAAGCATAAGCTTAAAAGAAGCCATGTATAAAATGGTTATGGATTGACAGACTAAGCGTGCATAGTGGTCTCATTTACATGTCCCTGCCCAGTTTTCACAGAGTGCAGTGCATCAACTGTATTTCTGAAAAATTGGAGCAGGAAATAAGTTTATTAACTTATTTTTTAGACATTCAAATAGAATCACTAATGTTCACTTTATATATATATATATATATATATATATATATATATATATATATAACCTTATGGGGATTTGAACCCAGTACCATCTCCACCACAGAAAGCAACTATAGCTGTTGTGGCATTTATGGACTTGTGTTGTCCTTTAACTAGATTTCTCTGAGTTTGCAATGGCTGGTATCTATGGCTAGGTATATGTTGTTATAGTAACTACTGTATGATGAACATATATGTTTTGAGTTTTAAAGAGAGCATAATTTGCCAGGGCAAAGGTCATAGAGCTGACATTTATTTAGAAAAATAAAGTTGATGCCTATGCTTGTTTCTGGAGCCATCCATAATACCTTGCTAAAGATTGAGTTTGCTAGAGGGCTTATACATTTCTAGAGGAGCATGGTTTACAGTTTATCTTATGAATGACTGCTTTTCAGCATGTGCAAGAGAATATTAAAAAAAGACCTGCTATATAGCGAATCCCCACCCCTATTCCTCCCCTAATCTTCCCTCCAATGATTAGCGGGTAAGCACACTATGTTATGAATTCTGCCTGAGAGCACCAAACATAAGCCTAATGGTTCCCATGTTAAGTGCGCTAGAGGCACAAAGGTGATATACATTTTAGCATCATTTGATATCACTATCCAGAACCTTTAGCTCTAGCAGAACCTTTATTCATTGAGAAATTCTGTTACAAAAATGAGCAAACCAATGAAAAAATCTATTTCAATTGCTATGTTTTGAATTGTTTTTGTTTATTAGGTTTTGTCATACATGCATTAAAGCAAGTTTGCGGAATAATTCATACGCATGTCCATACTGCCGGTCTCGCCTGTCCTCTGAGGGAACTCCAGCGGCTGACATAATCAAGAAAATGAAAACTGTGTTTCAAAAATGTGAAGAATGTGAGGAAAAGGTAGGCAGAATATCTGAAAACCTGTGTTTTTATCCTTCCAAGAACATGATAAAAATAACAGCTATTATTGTCCCTGTTTAATCTATTACTGCTTTCCTATCTTGTCTCACACTTTCAGTATGTGCATCTGAATACAATATCTCACTCAACAACAGTGAGCAGAAAGGGAAATGGATCCAACAGTTTAAAAAAAAACTTGATATCTCTATAAATTAATTATTGATGTGTCATTTCTCAATTGGTACTGTAGTTTGAGAAAAACTTCATGTTTTCCAAGTGTGTAACAAACTAACAGCTTTAGCAGCTACTCAAGATATAAACTTAAAGGTATATGAAAGTGAGGTGGGTTATGAATGCATCCTGTAGAATGTATCATAAGCAAGAAATGTTTGCATGAAAAAATGCAAAAAATTTTGTCAGAAAAGAAAAAAATGTGCTGGGGGTAATGTAGACACCCCCAGCAAATGAGATTTGCGTATTGGATATCTAATTTTTAATGAGTTATCCAATATGCAGCACATGCACATGCTGATTGGTTAAAGGAAAGGAAAGTGTCTGACAGCATGTTACTTACCCACAGTAGGGCAGACTACAGATGATAATTGAGCATGTCTGCACAATCCCCAGGCTGTCAACATTGAGAGAAAGCCGTTTGCAAAAGCAAGAAATTCAGCAAACTTCAGTCTAACGGTTTAACTGATTACTTTGGAATTTTTTCATGCAAACATTTTTTTCAGACACTATACATTCTCCTTTATCAGATGCATTAATAACCCAGCTCACTTACATATACCTTTTAATAGTATAGTAATCTTAAATAAAGCAGACTCTACTTATGCTATAGGTACTTCCATTTTGGACTGATAGCTTGCTTGGGATCTGAGGGAGGATATCTCACAGGGACTTGCTCTTCAATCTATTCCTATTGTCAAGTGACACTTCATAGTAGTAGTTTTTGATGGACCTTAATTGTCAAAGTAATATTTCTGTATTAGTCACACATATTTTTAATTTTTTAACTGTTACTTTATATTGTTACTTTTTTCATGCATTTAAAATAGCAGTTTTCAAACAATACATATTTTTGCATTAGGTTTTACTACAAAACCTTAGCTCAATCCTCATTCAATTTAAAGGGCCACAGAAATCGCCACATGTTCTCTGCAACATCAGTTAGAGGGTAAGTTTCTGTTGGATGAATGATCATTTTTGGTTATGCACAATTATATATCTGCTTAGGCAAATTAGGATATCAGATATTGAATCAGGATTCTAAATGTTATTTAATATACTGATAATCGGTTATACCATAAATCAGCATATTATCAAATTTAAATGATAAAAAAAACTGAAAGAGACACAGGGGTGTGAGAGAGGGGGGAAAGACACAGGGGAGTAAGAGAGGTGGAAGAGACACATGGGAGGGAAATGGGGGAAAGAGACTCTGGGGAGAGAGTTGGGGGAAAGAGACTCTGGGGAAGGAGTCGGGGTAAAGAGACTCTGGGGAAGGAGTTGGGGGAAAGAGACTCTGGGGAAGGAGTCGGGGGAAAGAGACTCTGGGGAAGGAGTCAGGGAGAAAGAGACACAGGAGAGGGAGAGGGGGGAAAGAGACACAAGGGAGGGGAGAGGCTCGCAATGAGCGCCGAATGCCCGCCATGAGTTACAAAGTTACGGCTTGCACATGAACACAGCACATGCCACGGCCCGCGATGAGCGCCTTTGGTAAGGGGGGAGAGAGGCTCGAATTATGTGGTAAATAGCATTGCAAAGCATCACATTTTATTGCCGTCAATTTTGACAGGCAAGTCCCTAGTATTATCTTTTGCTTCAAATTGTGAATCATTCTTTAACACACAAATAAAACCCTATTGTGTTAGCACTAGAGGCCCTTTCAGGATCACAGGAGCATTAGCAGTACGTTAGTTTGCAAAACTAGAAGGATAATGGGCAGGTATATAAGACTTTTATTAGCAGCATTCATCTATTGAGCAGTTATTTTGCAAAGTTTGCCCTCTCTTCTTTACTAGTAAGATTTGTGACAGAGATTAATAAAGCTTTCCCTGGAGGGTCATGGGCAGTTTTTTTATTTTTTTATGGGGAAGGGCTTAAGTATTGAAGTTATTGTGTTAAAATATATGTTTTAATTACATTTTTCTACATCCATTATGATGCTTGAAATTAACTAATATGCTATCTGCTATCTTCTTTAGGTGTGCTTGAGTGACATGAGAGCTCATTTAAACATGTGTCAACGATATTTAAGAAAATATGGCCCTCTAGTGGAGCTGGGGAAAACTTCATGCAGGTATGAGCGCAATTACTTCTCTTTGTATTTCATGACGAGTATTATATGACCCCTTCTGGATCGCTGTCATGGTGAAGGGGCTTGTGTACCTTAGTGAAGCTGTGAGCTATACCATATAGGGACACTCAAGCTGGGCAAGTCATAGCAGACAGGTCAGACAAATCATGGTCCACTGGAGAAGGAACTGGCAACCCACTCCAGTATCTTTGCCATGAAAACCGTATGGATAAGCACAACCAGAAACACAGACAGATGTGCCTGTAGTGCTGCGTCCATATGGTCACCAAGAGTCGGACACAACTGATGGACTTAACAACACCAACAACTTATGACACCAAGCTGGGAGACGATATGAATTGCACATACAATCTAACTCACAACAAAGCACTGATATAAAAATATTGTTATAATGGTTTCATGGTGAAAATAAAAAGAATCTCAGAGGTCATACAATAGAGTTTCATTTATTATTTATTTATTTATTTAATAGTTTAATAGTAAATTTAGTTTTTGAAAAAATATATTCTTAACGGACCATTATATAATGAAAAAAATGTATATGTGTGAAAACAATGAGACCGAATAAGAGCACAATTAAAGGACCAATGAAGTCAGAAACAAATGTTAGTTTAATAAATATTCTACTTTATTTTCTTGTATTTTTACATTAATAAAATAATTGGATAACACAAATTACTCATGATTTAAGCTTTCTGTGTTTCACTATGAGTGCAGTTATGTTTATATTTACAGTTCTTCTATGATAGTAAGACTTCCATCTTGTTAAAGTTGCAGTTGCATATTTATAGAAATAACGAACCCACACAGGCTTTATTTTGTGTGTTTGATTTGGTTTTGCAATGTTGCAAGTGAAAATGCAGTCACTGGTGACAGCCAAACATACCTGTGTGTAAGTGAGGAGTGAAAGCTGCTGCTGCTAGAACAGCCCTCACTGGCAAATATACTTAGCAGAGCATCCTATGTGCAGCTAATCTAGGCCTCTTTTAATAGTGACTCTCAAGCAACCAGAAACTATATTTATCCACCATCTACCAATCCCCTTGGGTGCCGGATAACTTGTGTGTATATATATATATATATATATATATATATATATATATATAAAACCTGCAGCTTAAACAAGATAGAGGTATTGCTGTAATTAATGTTATTTTAATATACACAAAATAAGTGTTGATGTCTCTCCTGGAACCTGGAGACATCCATGATACGTTGGTGGAAGTTATGTGAGTGAGAGGAGCATATACATATCTGGAGAGTGGCTCTTGATTTTCCTGATGCAAGCAGTCCGCTTCTGGGCCGCAAAGGGGAAGGGGTGTGATGGCAAGCTCTAGTCATAAACAGATTTTTAAAATAATCTGATTTTATCTCTAAAATTTTTCTATATCCCTGACTTATACAGCTGTTTATGCTGTCACTATATTACATGCTTCACAAAGAAGTGCCTTTTTTTCTAGAACTACAATGGTCCTTTAAAATTACATTTGGACTTTTGGACATTGTCCTGATTGGAGTATTTATCTGCCCCTTCCCTTTAGTGGCCAGTGCAGGCAAAACATGCCCAGTCTAGTGGACATTTTCAGATAACTTCTCTCCTCTCTCCTTAACAGGTGCTGGAGAGAACCAGATATTTTGACTACATTGGACTTATTTTGTTCAAATACTGATTTTATTGCTAATTAGTTCCTAAATACACAAATGGTATGACCACTTCTGTGATCTTTTAAACGTATATACTAATGATAAATTATTCTTATAATCAGTGTAAATATTGTTATTGAGCCACTCCAGGCATTCAGTGATTAAATGTGTTTTCTTCATGACATTAGATGCTTAGCACACATTTCTAGTATTTATATTTATTGAAATTCAGCATAGAATTGTGGCTGACTAGCCAATCACAACTGACACATGAACTGCCGTACTGTAGTATGCCAATGCAGCATCCTAAGTATGGATCCAAATAAGGGATAATTTAAAACGTTTAGTCCTTCAGTCATGTCCGACTCTCAGTGACCATATAGTCCTTAGTACCCAGGCAGATCTATGCTGGTTCCTTCTCCAGTGGACTGTGATTTGTCTGACCTCTCTGCTATGACCTGCCCATCTTGGGTGACCCTGCATGGTATAGCTCACAGTTTCATTGAAGTACACAAGCCCCTTCACCACAATAATGATAGGGATCCACAAGCGGTATAGGTAATTACAAGTACTCTATAAATTGGATTTTATAAAAAAACTAAAATCCTACAGTAAACTACCGTAACTTACTGATATACCCACAAAACAATATTCTAATCTTTGTTAATGAGAGATCACTGATATTAATTACTGATAAGCCCATGAGGCTTTGTTTGACTGTAGTCTGTACACTGAACATGCCTAGTATCTTTCTGCACTGTGAACTCCATTCAAGATAAAAGGCACAAATGCTTTAAGGCATTATCGGTAATTACATAGTTACATAGTAATTGAGGTTGAAAAGGGACTTTTAGTCCAAAGTTCTACCTTTTAAAATTTCTCTGATCCTTGTAATATGTGGATTTATTGTTAATTGATTCAGAGGAAGGCAAACAGAAAAAAAAGCCAATGAAACATTGGCAATTGTCTTTTAAGGGAAACAATCCTTTCTGACCCAGTTCTGGCAATCGCATTACTACCTGGATTAATACTCTTCCTTCTCTAGGATAAATAACCATGAATGCCTTTTTTTATAGTTATCTATCAAATCTGCTGTCACAACCTCCTTTAGTAGAGAATTCATGTTTCTTTTTTTAAAGGGAAATCTAAGTTTTCCTGTCCAATGTTCGTTTACTGTAGGAAAACATAATCTTTCAACAACATTTAACAAAGTACTTGTAATAATCTATGGTTTTAAATTATACCATATTTGGAACCTCTGCTTTGTCACTTTAAATGACCATTGATGTCACATTTTATAACATATTCTTAAATAATTTGACTTGATCATGAGCAAAATTCTATTCAAAAGTAAGAAAAATACAGTATTTCATGTATTATTAATTATATGCAATAATGCCTTAGTGAGGCTGCTAGGGACCTCGGATGCAGATAGGATATCCATTGTAAAATGTTTTTTTTGTGATAGGATTTCATGGCTCCACGAAGGATTTCATCTTAGTTGACAACCCATGTGGAACATCAGAACATGTAAAACAATTGCATGTAATAGGCTGTGTATATTTACATAGCATTTTACTGTGATCAAGAATAGTTCTTCAAAAGAACATGCTATAAATATGCTACTTCAGTGGTAATGTGTTGGTCACACCAGTTCTTCAGTGTTTATGAAGAGTTTTTCTTAACTGGAAATGTATTTTTCCAACAATTGAACTGATACAGGACTTGTGATGTAAAAACAATTGGCAGATGTTTTCTACAGAAGAAAAAGTATGTGAAGTGAAAAGATTTCACCCCTCAAGTGATTATACACACTAAGATCTGTTTTCTACAGAAGAAAAAGTATGTGAAGTGAAAAGATTTCACCCCTCAAGTGATTATACACACTAAGATCAATAGCAGCTACAGGTCCGCCACTGATTTTCTTCCATAAGATTAGGTGAAACCTCTTTTAATCCGGACAAAATTTATACACACAAATTTACAACAAAATCTAATTTATAGAGAATAAACTAGCAGCTATCAGGGTAAAACAGAGATAGTTAAAAGCTTCCACTACTCTATTCAACAAGTAAAGCTCCATTAGTCCTTTACATTGAGGCCCTATTCAAATTCGATTTGGCCGATTGAATAGGGCTCTATATACGCAAACAGCATATTTTTTTTACAGAAGCTTTTGGTTAGTGAAAATTTTACTTTTGGATAGAAGTTCACTAACTAAAAACTTCTGTAAAAAAATATGCTGTGTGCTTATATAGAGCTTTATTCAATGGGCAAAATCACATTTGAATGAGGCCCTCAGTAATGCTTCACTGCTCCTATTCAATAAGTGAAACTTCACTGGTCCTTTACATTCAGTAATGCTCCACTGTTCGTGCTCAATAAGTAATGCTTCACTGGTCCTTTACATTCAGTAATGCTCCACTGCTCCTATTCAATCAGTAAAGCTTCACTGGTCCTTCACATTCAGAAATGCTCCACTGCTCCTATTCAATAAGTGAAGCTTCACTGGTCCTTTACATTCAGTAATGCTCCACTGCTCCTATTCAATAAGTAAAGCTCCACTGTTCCTTTTCATTTAGTAAGGCTCTACTGGTCGTTTTAATTCAGTAAAGCTCCACTGGTCCTATTCAATAAGTATAGCTCCACTGGTCCTTTACATTCAGTAAAGCTCCACTGCTCCTATTCAAAAATAAAGCTCCACTGATCATTTTCATTCAGTAATGATCCACTGTTCCTATTCGATAAGTATAGCTCCACTGGTCCTTTACATTGAGTAATGCTCCACTGGTCCTTTTAATTCTGTAAAGCTACATTGATCTTTTTGAGTCAGTAAATTGGTTTCTCACAACATCTTGTGTACTTGGTTTCATTCATTATGAAGTATTTCTTGTAAAGTGTATCATTTTGCAGTATTCTTGCTAAAACCCAACTTTTTTTGAGAAACCATCACTGGTCTGGCAAAATTGATTTTCAGGCAAAAAATCAGTGGCGGACCTGTATGTGGATTATATGCACAGATAATCACTCAGTTGTAAGAATTTTCCTTTTTATTGACTGCCTTGTTTTTCTGTGTTGCAGAGAAGACTTGTTTGCTTGTCCTTTCTGTCATGCGGAGCTTGATGAGGATGGACTTGTACAGCATTGCTTCACGTACCATAGCACAGAGAACAGACTGGTGGCAAGTATCTGCTCTTTGTTTCGTTTTTTTTAGTCTCCCTAATACATTTATCATAGTCTTGTGCTATCAAAGGAATGTAGTAAATCGGTGACAGTTATAATGTATGTCCTTATGACTACTAATCCTTAAGTTCCAAGCCACACAGTGTGTCATTTCTGGTCACAGGACATTTTGCTGAATTATTATTGTTGCCTGCTTTATGTGCTGAGATTATTCACAATGTAATCTCAATACTACCATTGTTAAAGCCATTGGGGCACATTTACCAAGCACAGCACATTTTAGTCTTAATATTGTTTCTATATCCAAAGCTTTGAACAGTCTTGCAATGTGATTATGCCATTCACATGTTATGTTGATGTGTACAGAGAATTTGCCCGAACAGTAGTATAACATATTATAATTGTCAGTGTATGTAACATTTGTGATGTTGGTCACGCATTTGCGAGCCTCGCGAAGCAAGGCGAGACGTTCCCGCACATGACTAAGGTTGCAATGAGCGCCAACGGTGCAGTACTTAGACCGCAATGAGCATCGAAGGTGCTCATTGCAGCCAGCGGTGCAGTACTTTGACTGCAATGAGCGCCAAAGGTGCTCAATGCAGCCAACGCCGCAGTTCTTGTTCAAGCGCGTAACTATAAAACCCCCAAAAATAAGGAAATCATGTAGAAAACATTCTCACACACAGCACAGGGGCAGAGACAGGAAGCCTGGGAGTGATGTTGCAAACAAATTAGAGCCATATTTGGCTCTTTTAGTCACTCGAAAATCGGCTAGAGAGGAGAAAAATGGCAAACAAAAAAACGTTATATTTCTGAAACAGCATGAAAAGGAGGCCAAGCAACGCTAGGCTCACACTTACAAAATACACAATGCCGAAGACTGTAACACTTACACGAACAACGCCAGACACGCGGGACTTAGAAAATACACCACACCGAACACACTAACACACCAACAACGCCAGGCACACAGGACTCGCAAACATTCAGCACTAATCTTGTAGGTTAACAAACCTTGCAATGTGCGGTCCGTACAGTAGGCGAGAGGAAAGGCTCGCAATGATCGCAGAATGCGCTCATTGAGAGCCACGCGATGAGCGTCAGAGCCTTGCAATGAGCGCCAAACGTGATCATTGCAAAACAGGAAAGTTGAAGTACACGAGGGAGAGGCTTGCAATGAGCGCCGAAGGTGCTCAGAGGATCACAACCATTGCCAGCCTTACAATGTTATTCCTGTCACTGTTAACGAGCAAGTTACTAGTTCTATAGAATACACTGTCTGAGTTGCTAATGCTGATACATAGCAAAGGAGTATCGGAGTATAGAACTATCATTTTACTAGATTTACTAGTTGAACCACTACAGTTCAAGAAAAAATATTAATATTAATAATATTATCAGCTGTGTAAGCCATGCACATAAAACAGTTCAGGAATCCATTGTGTATTACTTACATCACTTCCTCTGAGCTAATTCACGAGGCTGTGTATCTTGATCAGAGAGGAAGGTTATAGAAGGAAGGAATAGAGACTTTGTTAAGATCATTGGATAACATTGAAATTTACACCAAACCCTCGCCCCGCCTCCCCCTTACTGGGCCAGAAGCAGGATCCTTACTTCAGGAAATGCAGCCATATATCTCTAGAAATGTGAAGACCATCTCACACACACTTCTTCCATCTATGTATCATGGGTTAATTAAACACTAGTTGACTGATTTTTTCCCTGTCTAATTATGCTCTTAGTTAGACTCAGTTTTCAGATACACAATTGTTCCCGTTATCTGCCCACCAGCAGTGGTTGCCAGCAGCCACTAGGTCGCACAAGAACAGCTCACTGAGATTTTCTTTCATTTGTTCATAGAGTTAGGGTTTGGGGTTAGTTTTGGGTTCAAGGGGTTAGAGGTTAGTGTTAAATGTAACACACTGATAAGAAATTGAAGAAAATCTTGTTGAACAATTGTCGCCCCAACTACTGGCCACTGGCCGCTATCTTTTGGCGGGAAGATAACAGGAAAGATCTTGGATATATATATTTCTTTTTCATTGTGCAGTGGTCCTTTAATATGGATATACTACATATCTAAATCTGTTAGGGTGACCATACAACTCCTCTATAAAATTTGTAAAATGATTTACTGTCTTGAAAATGAAAGCTATGACCGACTTAGTCCAGTCCTTGAATTAGACATTTCCTGTATGTATGAAACTATATAAGACAAATTAAAAAAACATACACTTGCCTTAGTCTGCATCCTAATAATTTCTGTTTGGATTTCAGGTGTGTCCAATCTGTCGCTTGATGCCAGGAGGAGACTCGAGCTATACAACAAGCTTTGTAAAACATCTCCATGCCAGACACTCAGTAGACTATGAAAACTACATTGTGAGTATGCAACATTATGTTTTTGATAAAGATTATTGCTGTAAATTATATTTCGTTAAGTGCTTGATTGCATAGTTTTGAGTATATTTAAAAAGAATATGTACTTGTGGTATGCACTTAAAAAAAAGAAAGCAAGCTATGCAAATGTATTGTTTTCTAACCAAAAATCAAATATGTTATTGGTATTTTTATGTTGAGGGCCAAAACTAGAGCAGTGATGGGCAACATTTGGCCCATGTGGTCCCCAGCCTTAGTAGGAGAACATAGCCAGCTTCAACAATACACAGTCCATATATATCTCTAAAACTAACAGAATCTACCTCTACCTCTGTTAGCAAAAAATTCCATTCCTGCAGTGATGCTACTGCATTATACATTTGAGCTCCTACAAGTGAAATAAGATTGCCCTTCACTGAGTAAGAGCCTAGACTGTAACATATGGAAATACATTTTTTTGAGGGAATAGAGTTGATATCCACAAGTTTTTCAGATCATATGGAGAACTCTTAGAGGTATCAAATCTAAGTACATATGATTCACAGCATAATGTAGAAATAGAAAGGTTCTCCATAGTCTTTAGTCTTTAGTGCAAACCTTAAACTGAAAGCTATGTTCAGAAAGTTACTATGCTAAATAACTTGCCCGCATATTAGAGTCAAAATTGCAGTTAATTGAGAACTGCCTAAATTTTTTTGATGGCAAAAAAAAAATAGATAAACAAAACGATTACATTTTTAACTTTTATATGCAATTATTCTTTACTGCTGGAATCCATTTTCTTTTTTTGTCTTCTACCTTCTCAGGTGGGTGTATCCTTGATAAATAAGGAACTTTTCATTAGTCCTTTTAAAAGCACCGGTAGTTTTATCTGCATCACTTTTGTTGTGTAGATATAAGCGCCACATGTGCTCTGCACCATCAGTTAGGGGGTGGAAAATCATTTGGGAATAGTATTATTTTATTTTATTTTTTTAAATTGACTTAGATATTATAACTTTAGTTTAGCCCTTGAACTCCCCCCCCCCCCCCCCCAATAATCTGCATAAATATTAAGTCTGGAGTCTGTAACTGTTATATATTGTATTATAGATTTACATTGTATTTAAAGCAGAGTATGGTGGTAGTGGTATGTATTCTATTCTAAAGATTTTTTTATTTTTAAGTCATAGGTTTGATTCTCCTGTCTTGCATTTGCCTGTTTCATTTAACTATTTTCCTTTTTTATTTATATATCATATGCATGTTAATAAAAACATTAGTTAATTTAAAAATAAGTGAAAGGCACTGATTTAGAACCAATGACTTAGCAATGAAATCATTTTATGAAGCTCACTTTCAACTAGACCAACACACTCTGCTTTAAATGTATGTATAAAAGTTGAACTAATTTCATTATTTTTTTATATATATAATATATATTAATTATGTGAACTACTTATTTAAATAAGGATATTTAGCACCACAAACTGTAGCCCTAGCTACTGCACAATCTACTCTGTGGCTTCTTAACCAGCTAGGGTAGTTACAAGTAGTTACTAATCATATAGACACTGTCTCATTCAAAGCTTCTACAGCTGATTCAAATTAATATTATATTCTGCGTGGTTCAGAGCTCAGTACTCATTTAGGCAATACAGTGAAATAATCTGACTTTAATTGATCATAACTCCATTATTAAAACACCTTTTCCACATGTTTTTTTACTCTCTATCTAATGGTGCAGGACAAATATGAAGACTTTTGTGGTCCTTTAAGTATTAAAATATAAGTATTTATATAAGTTGCTGTAATACTGAATCAAGATGTGTTAATAATACATGTTTCTTTTTTCTTTGTAGGATATAAATATAGTGGATGAAGCAATTATTGAAAGAGTCTTAGATTTTTCTCTCTTGCAATACATTCGTCATTCAGATAGAACCTAATCACAATGCACTGAGCAGTGGATCGCTTTGCTGTTTTTTGGAGTTGCCGATGCATCGTGTGACCCACAAATGAAGATCACGTTTGCAGTATTTTATTTTTAAGGAACACTCCGTAACACAAAGATCTTCTACTATGAATTTGTTGGAAAATGGTTTACTAAACTAGAATAAACTACTACTAAAGCCATGGAATATCAACAATGCACAACAACATGACTTTATAAATCAAATTAAAGGACACTTTATATGCTATTTTGCAATCCAAGACTAGATTACTTTTTATTGATATTCTTGTTTTTAAAATGTATTTATGTTTTGTTGGAAGTGATTTTGTGGGCAGATTTCATATAGCTATTTTAACTTTCCATTTATATTAAGGTTCTGTTAGAAGCAGTAACATTGAGGCCCAATTTACTAGAAAGTTCCTGCACTATATAGTTCCACCACAATGCCTCTTCATGAGATATAAATGTTAAAATATCTATATCTAATGTTGCAGAAATCTTGAGCCTCTCCATTCAGATATGTATGCAATGACATTTTATCCTTAATAATAATAATGACTCCACTAAAAAAAGTTTCATTATTAAATAGAGCCTTGCTTAATATGGACATTATACAGTGTGAGAATGAAAGAGCTGAGATATGAGTTATGTACTCAAAGATATATATTGTAGAAAGACTAGGGAAGAAAATTAATTATATTTAATAAGAAAAAAGAAAGTGAGATGCAAGTGGCAAATTGAAAGAGTTAATACCAAGTTTCATTGTAGCAGTGACATTAGGTTTTATAGTTTACTAATAAGTGTATTAAAATATGTTTTATAAAATACACTGATGCTGTTTATAACATTTTAAATCTGTAATCCCACTTATTTCTCTATTCTGAAGAATTTACCCAAATATGAATTTCTTGATCTATGGCAGTCTATTCTCCCTATCTCACATATGATTATAACTAGCATTATAGTTACATGATTTAAGAGATGTGCTACTTTTTAACAATAGTAGATATGCCACTTTTGCAGATGGTGTACATTTTTTTTTTTTATTAAACAATAATGTACAAACTACAAGAGATAAAATGCAAACACCACAGATATAAGGATTCATTGTGCATATCGCATCTGCGTTAAATATTAATTTTAAGCAGAGTAAAGGATTTTGAGCAAAAGGATAGATATTGGAATTTCCGAATCTAGTTAGACAGTGATAGTGCAGCTCGAACATAGGTGAGTTAGTGAGTGGTTACAATATTTTGAGTCATTGACTTGAGCGCAAGCATAGTGATGCCTAAACACTCTCAGACCTTCATGCAATTAGGCTGATTATAATAATCAGGGGTGGCATTTGCTAAAGAAAAGATAACAGCTCCCCTTTTATCAGGGGTTAAAATAACAACCTGGATTTATTTTTATCTGTGAGAAGTTCACCCAATGCATAGTTATCAGTTACCATATTCTGAGTTAAATAATGCAAAAAAGGATTGGTTTGTGTAGATTATGATGGTTTTATTTGGTGTATTATTGTTGTTTTGTCATTCAGTCATGTCTGACTCCCTTTGACCTCATGGACCATAACACACCAGGCACATATTTATGTCCATGGTCATGCTGATCCACTTGGTTTTCATAGCAGATATACTGGGGTGGGTTGCCAGATCCTTCTCCAGTGGGCCACAGTATACAGCTCCTGATATTCCTAGGAGGTCTCTCATCCAAGTAGTGGCCAGGCCCAACCCTGCATGGCTTCAGGGTTGTGTGACCTTATAGTTCCCTGACTGGAATCAAACCCATGTTGCATCTGGTGAAATCACTGAATCCTAACCACTGAACCACCAGGGAACCCTCTGTGTCTTATAGGGGTGGCAAAATGATTGTAGGCTGCATGTTCAGTTGCCTACAATATTACTTCTGGCTTATTACTTCTTGCTCCTAATTCATCTCCCATAATATGCTACAGGGCTTCTTAATTTTATATATTTTTGCCTATATCTAAGTTAATAAAAGTTAATTTATGTATATGCACTTCAGTCATGTAGATTACAATTTATTAATTAAGTTAAAGATAAGGCTTGTATTAAATGCAGCCATTTTCCATTTCTACCTGTTTCTATGTGCTCTAAATTACCAGTGGACACAGTTATACTTAATGATGTTTCTTTAAATATGTAACAGATAAAGTTAGAAATTGATTAAGGTCACCATTAGTTGAGTGATGTGTACATTATCCATATTTCTGAAATATATATAATTATGTTTAGTTGACTGCAATGAGAGTAATCACTGCTTTCTTTAATATATTCCAAGGTTTTATATGCAAGTTACTGTGAAAATGACTAAGTTAATATAATTGCTGGTTTTATATGTATGTTTTATATGGCTTATATATTCAAGTAAAATAAGTTTATGGAAAAGGGGTTTAATGTTTTTGTCTTGGGCATCATACCATCATTTGGATAGGTGATAAAAGCAGATGTGATTTGGTTACTTGATAGCTTCAAAAAGCTATAACGGAACGGAATATATGGAAGTAAAAACTGACATATATATATATATATATATATATATATATATATATATAATATTCTGTAAAATGCATACTGTATAAATTATGTTTGTAGATGAGACAAATAATTGTTTTTGATACTGTTTTCTAATATTTTACTTTTAAATTACTGTTTAAATTTAAACATTTTCTTTACAACTTTTTACTGTTTTGTATTTTTGTTTACACATTTTTACAGATGAAATTTCAGATGATAAAATGATTTCACAAATAAAGGCGCATCTTTGTTTACCTTACATTTTTGGTTTGAATAATAAATACTTCCTTCCAAATCATATTTTACTCTGGTCAGTGATGTTTGTGCTGTACTATTATTTAATATGCTTAATAGGAATTTCTGATACATCACATCTCTTTATAGAAGATTTGTTATACATATCTTCCATGCAATGAGCCTCATTCAATTAGGAGGCACAAGTTATGGAGGTATAGGTTGTATGTTGGCAGGCCTACTGCAGGCCCTCATCATTCACGACTTATGGTGCTATTCTATTTGGCAAGCTCCTACTTGGACATCATCCTCCTCACCATGGCCCTGATGTCATCAAAGCGGTGCTTTACGGACCTCTCATCCCTTGGTTCTGTGCCTACAGCAGTAACTTCTGCAGATACCTCCTTCCAAGCCTGAGCCCTAGGACCAGGCTTCACTTCCCTCCCCCTGTGAGAATGACCGGGCGGCCATGGATGGCACAGAGGAAGACTACATTCTCCTGGTGCGTATACTTGTGGGCCCTGTGCTTGCCCCTAGGCCTGTCCCTTCCCTGAACTACCAGACTCCCTGGGATCAGGCCACTTTCCCTCTGTCCCTACTCTAGATGTGCCTGACGCTCGGGCCCCCTTTCACCACCCACCACTTCACTCTCCTTCTGTCCTGTCTCTTCACCCACCTCTGATCCCTCCTCTCCTTCCTCATCTCCTCCCTCCGCACCCTCATCTCCCTCCACCTGCTCACCCTCTTCACTCCTCACCTCCTCCTCCCCACCTCTACTCCCCATGACCTCCTGCCGCTCCTCTCTCTCCTCCTCCATTCTCCTCTTCTCCTCCCCAACTCTACCCTCCACTCCCTTCCTCCCTCCTCCCTCTATCATTAACCAAAATTAAAAGAAGGATAAATAAAAAAAAAAGGTTTTCTATAATATGTGTGTTGGGGGAAAAAAAGAATGTATGTGCTATGTGTTATTAATAATTGGTGGGGGATTGGGTGTGGGGGATGGGATGGGTGTGGGGGATGGGATGGGTGTGGGGGGTGGGATATGGTGTGTGTGTCTGGTGTGTCCTAACTCTATATGTCTCTATGTGTGTTCTTTAACCTATGTGAATTGCAAATATGTGTAAATATGTGTAAATCTTAAGTGTAAATCCATATGATAGAGAATATAAAAACAGAATAAAAAAACGCAATCTACCTCTCTCCAACTAACTCCTGCTCTCTCTCTCACAATTAATACCCACCAGCTCCTGGACCTGTGTGCTACTTCCAATGAAATTTACAACACAGTCACTGCATGGGCGTGTGTCAATAAAATGTATAAGCTCCCACTGCCAATCACATTATCTAGTACGCATGTGATTGGCTGAGAGGCCTGTGTGACACTGCATTATTCCGCAATTGGATGGTTCAGGCCGATCGCGGCTAGTCCGTCCCCTTTACAGCTTGGGT